>REGM01000243.1:240280-335026 GCA_004194415.1 Aurelia aurita | reverse complement strand
TCAAGGCTTAACAATCCTTTTTTACAAACAAAACAGCACTCGTGTAGTTCTTGTCCCTGTAACACTAAAAACTGAAACTTGAAAGGGGATTTATGCATGGGAAAATTAAATAACTTCATAGTTTCGTTTTGCTTCTTCCCTCCTTGACTTTATTTTGTACCTTCACTGCGATCACTGTTACAAAAATATATGTAGCACAAATATACGTAGCAAAATATTCCTAAGGATCTCTGCATCACGAAAATTCATCTTTGAAAGTTTCTTCTAAAAGGTTATCTAATATGCAGCAATAGGTTGATTTCACAAAGATTAAAGAAGTGTAAAACAGTGCAAAACAGTATTATAGAAAAGCATACTTTTTATGTGTAAGAATTTACCTGGAATAAAGCTTTTCCCTTTCCAGGGTATCCATCATTGATATCTTCTTTCCATTTCAAAAATGCATCTTCTTCGATTATTTCCAAATCGTAAAAGGCTATAAACAGCCTTAATAACATCCCTAAAACAAACAGAAAGATAAGACTGTATTGGTGAATATGTGCATGAAAGATAAACAAAACAATCCATCTGTAATGCGTTTCCAAGAACTGGTGCACTTAAAGGGGCCTTTTCAACCGGCATGCTTTGCGAATATATCCTTTTGTGGTCTCTTTGCTGTCACCATTTTCATGGTCCACGAAAATTGCCTCCAACAAAGAGATGGCACGTGCAAGGTATGCTGGTTGCAAAAGGCCCCCTTAAGTCCACGTCGAAAGCAACAGTCATATTCAATCAATTATAGAAAAGTAAAATCATAGAAAAGTTTTTAATACACACATTTTTTTTATGCAATATTTAATATCGAGCTTTTTTATAAACTCACCTTTTGGGAAATTGTTAAAGAAGCAGAATTGCTGCAAACTGTAGACTGCCTCGATCTGAAAATTAAAAACAAAGTCGCATTTAGGCCAAGAAAACAGCAAAATTATACAAAACAAAGATGGCAAAAGAGCCCAAGCTTGTTTGGGCAGGAAAGCCAAATACAACACAGTGCAGGCTTGTAACAAATACGACTTTTCAGGATCTCTCAGTGCGACAGAATTATGATGCATTTGGAATAATAAGTTGATAATGACAATTTGCTAAATAAATTCGTCTGTCATTGGTTTTTAATCGAGTCTCTAGGGCTATAGGCTATGCGTTCTCCACCTTTATGGATCAAGTCCTGTCCGCATATTACATTAGAGAGTTTACGAACCAAGACGAAAACGCCAGCTAGAACGTCATCTTTTATACAAACTCAGTATTGTTTCCTATACGCTACTTTTTACATATCATTAAAGAGGCCAAGACGACGTAACCTCCTTCTTCAGTTTAATACCTGCGAACCATCATTTTGTCCTTCAAAACTAACATTTAAAATGAGTGAGTTTTACTTCGGAGGCCTAGATCTGAAGTACAGAACGACAGACGTGGGAATTCTAAGTTGCAAAATTGAAAAGAACAACTTCATGGTCTCTCAAGGGATGCAAATTCGCACGGAAAACAAGGAATCTATTCAAGCTGATGTTCTGAAACAAAAGTAACATTGTGTTGTCGGTGCAGTTGGCGTCCTGGTTTCGTAAACTCTCTATTAATTATAAATAACAGCCTACCTGCAACTTCGTTTGTCCTTCTACATATGATTTGATGAGCGCCGACAATCTTCTGATCGATTCTTTCTCTTTTTCTTGCAGATCTTTATCTGGTGTCTGATTTGGGTCGATGCCATTCATCAGTGTGCTTTGTGCTGCCACATGCTTTAGAATGCTGGGGAGGAGAATCAGTGGAGTTTTTCATTAGAATAGTGTTTGGCAACAAACTTGAACATCTATGAATAATGGCTAAAGTAAGAATATCCAAGCCTCTAAAAATATTACAAATGGGAAACATATTTTGCTGTCATATAAAGCTACGGTCCGTGCTTTAAGAATGCTGCAAAGGAAAACTTTTCTCAGTGAAACGTATCGTAGAAGGTAGGGATTGCGCAAACTTTGGAAAATTTCATTCTCAACAAAAAGACCAATGAATGAAAGATATAAGTAACTAACCATAAAAGCAATGACTGAATAAAATCTTTCTTTTCTCTCAATGCAGGTTCCATCGTTTCCTAAAATAACAAAATATATGTTTGAATTAGAAGGTACACAAAAATGTGGAAGATGATTACGTACATTATCCGGGTCAAAGGTTCTTCCTTCAGAAGGTCGACCATCTAGTCTATCAATGAAATGACAAATCAATCGATCGATTTGCGTCAATCTCTATATGCTTTATATACTCAGTTAATATAAATCAAACGATGAATGAATCAAACAACAAACCAATCAATCAATTTATCACTCAATGAATCACGAAATCAATTAACGAATCAATGATTACCTTGATCCATGTTTGCAATTTTTCGACGTCATCGACAGTCTGTACAACTTCAGTCAATTGAGCTTGAACACACAATACAGGGAACAGGAAGCTTATACCCTAAAATCGAAACAGATAACAATTAAAACACGCATTAAAAAAGCTGACGAAATACATCATTATGTCATGTTGTTAGCTGCAGGCAAAGACAACATGTTTCTGCCCTGCCACTATAATTTGGCTGCAGTCTAGAATGGTCGATTTATAATAAATGCAGAAAGGAAATATTCCTTTACCTCTCAGGGACCATATTTGAGGAGAGCCCCATTTTACCCAATAAGATGCTTAATTTCGCCTCAATGGTGGACTTGCCCAAGTCCCTCCCGCGTACCTAAGACCCTAAATCCAAGAAGCCTAAGAAACTAAAATCCATAGATAAATAATGATCTCTGCAAAGGAGGTAGGGAGAAAGCGGGAGAGACTTGTATCATTGTCATCTGGAAACGAGGTCACAATAGTAAAGCCTACTGAGGTGGGCAGAATTCTGCCCACCCATTTTGACCAATAGTAGTCGAGCATTGTACTTTAAGCAAAGAGATGATAAGAGTTTCCAAGAATTCAGACTGCCTCATTAATTATTCATGCGGGGGGGCAATAATACAAGTCTCTCCCGCTTTCCCTTTCTTCATCTGTCCTTCGCAGAGGTACCACTTATATTTTTTCCTTCGTAGAGGTAATTTTTTAGGTTTTAAGTACGCGGGAGAGACTTGGGCAAGTCCACCTCAATGGCAAAAATTGAAACAAACAAAAAAAAAAACAAAAAACTTACCGCTTCTTTGGCAACTTCAAGCAAATTCTTCTCGTCTTGTTTATGGTCTATCAACAAAGAATAAAATGTTTGAGCAAAACGATTTAAGGCAAAGTTATGAAATAAAACATTGGAAGAGTTTTTGTATGTAATTTAACTGTACTCCTCCATTGCTATCTAATGTTCCATATTTTTCCCAATCCCTCTGCTAATAGACCTTCAGCTATTCTACAAAAGATTCTGGATCGAGTATATAATATTTTCATACATTTTGCAGAAATCAGACGAATGTTCGAATGTGCACAACAATGAAAGAAGCTCTAATGCCGCTCAATCGAACCTTTCGAATAAACATGTATAAAAATATCGCTCGATCCAGACTCTTTTGTAGAACAGCTAAAAGGTCTAGTAAGGTAATATTTGGCATTGATAATCATGGCACAAAAGGTAGGCGAAGAAAAGGGCGCCCTTTTCCCCAGTCTCAATTTGTGATATCTGCTCTTACCTGGCAATGTCTTCACTACTTCAATTTTTTCCTCCTCAACCTTCTTTATCAACCACTCCTGCAATAACAAAAATCATTCTTAGCAAAGAACTACGACAAACACATCATTACAGGCAAAAATAGGTGACTATGAATTCAGAAATCTTGTCTATTAGCACGACCAATTTATGGAGAGGACCAAAAATCTATTTGGTCCAAAAAGTATTTTATACCAGGTGTCTCAAAAAAAAGTACCCCCTTTTGACTGGAAAAAGGAACAAAACGATAAGATATTGGGACCTTCCGCCTGCACAGCTAAATCTGTTAATCTTCAACTTAAATGCACGCACAAAATTTGTAAATTTTCCAAATCATGGTTAGGCCTTTTCTCAAAATCTCTGGTTTCAGGTGACTCAAAATTTTGCCTTTGGGAGCTCGTATCTCCGGTGTTTGGTGAATGATTTATAAATGCAAGGTACGTGCATTTAAGTTGAAGATTACCAGATATAGTTGTGCAGTCAAAAAGTCCCGACGTTTTATCGTTTCGTTCCTTTTTCCAGTCAAAAGGGGGTACATTTTTTTGAGACACCCGGTAGTACAGGAAGCTTCCAACTTGAAATTTCTATTAAAAAGCATCCAANGTTTTAATACTTTCACTGATATTTCTTTGCATTGTATTGTCGTTATTAGTTCATTCAGATATGCTGCAAGTCATGTTTTCGTTAGTTAATAAGACTGAGGAATGATATTCCAGAAGGTTCAACATACTTGAGCCAAAACAGCCAAGCTGCATTGCTTTTAAATAACTGAAGCTGGCAATAGCCAAAAGATCTAAAGGACATGTCTCCACATCAATTTGAGAATCCAACTTGCCACGCCGCCAGATCTAAAGACGCAGTTAAGCGGAAATTTCGTTGCTACTTAGATGCACATGGTTAAAGCTAGAAGGTTTATAACTTAACAATTGATCACTAATTGTTCAAATATCTACGTTAAACGGCCAGAAAAACAATGTTTCGAATAATTTACATCTAAATATAAAAATAAACTTACGAGTGTCCAGTAGTGATGAGTTTAAGTGCTTGCACAGCATTCTCGATATTCAAAGTGCCCGCATTTTGCTTCAAACTGATCTCAACTCGTCTTTCATACTCAGGTTTCGATAATAAATTCTTCTTTGCTTTTGGTTTTTCTTGTTGCTTATCCTTGATGATCAAATTCACGGCTGTTGCAGGGGGCTTGGGAGGGGGTTCTTCTGCCTTCACCTCCTCCTCCTTCTTGTTTGAAGTCAGGGAGCTTGTTGGTCGGAGACTTATCTAACGAGGAACAAGATCCATAATATTACTTAAATTCATTTCTCCAAAATTCATTCCAGGATCGAAGAATTCGTGCTTGCATAAATCTCGTGGATTATCTAACTCGCCCAAAAGGAAGGAAATGGTAATTTTCACCCAAGTTTTTTTGATACTGAAAATAGCCACAATTATAGCAAGGAAATAGCACCTAAATCACTTTAGTCAGCTAGCAACACAACTTTATAAACATATTCTTCACGTCTCAGGATCCAGCCATGCAAAGATACGAAGGAGATCTCTGGCTTGCAGTTAAGTGATGTCCTTGATGTTCTAATGTATATTTCAGCTTCAAAATACGGCTAGTGTTGCCAAATTTCGACAGGGTTAATGTTGTCGTGGAGTACTTTCCATTCTAATCGACTGTCTTTTTTATACTATTTTCTCCCTAGGAGAGGTGATATTACCTATTATACGAGTACCCTAGGAACTGGAAGAAAAGGACTAGCAGAGAGAAGTGCGATCAAGGGAGTTTCAATCAATTAATCAATCAATCAATCAATCAATCAATCAAGGGAGTTACTTGAACCTTTTTAAAGCCTGTAGATTGTACGTCGGGGGGAAGATGGAGCTTGGGGGGGCTGTTCCAGAGGACCGAAGAATATATCTAATTTCCACCGACTCTTGTCCATTTTCTTCCGGATCAGCCCGTGAGAAAACAAGTAATATTAATGCCCTTTTTTAGTTGTTTCAAAATGGTGAAGCAGGAAGCTGAAAACTGGACAGGTCCGTAGCCCGCTTTAAGTTCATTGAAAAGAGAACAGTTTCGCAAAATGTTTTTTAATTTTTACCACTCCAAGACATATTCAGAATTCTTGATTTACTAACTTGACCTACCTGGCCTGATTTCTGAGTTGCTGATCTTGAAAACGGAAAAAGATTGTTTGCTTCTGATTGGCCATTCGACATTCCTTTGTTCTGTTGTTGTGTGATCTGGTTGTAATTATTATCAATATAAGTGTTACTGGGAGAGCTGTTGGTATTTGAATTAGGCCTGTACGAGTCTGCATTCCATGGAGAAAACTTAGCGGACTGCGGTTTCAGGATGTCATCAAAACTTTCGTTATCAAAGAAGTCATGCTTCTTTGGCGGTGTATGCTGCATGGGAAAGTGGCCAGCTGGCAACGAGGCTGTGGCATATGACTTGATTTGCTTTGGTGTTAATTGTTGTGCTGCAACTGAGGCTGGAGCAATGAGTGTAGATGGAGTGGCTGACTGCTTGTTCTTTAGGTAGCTATAAACGAGAAAGAGTTATACATTGAAATTTGATCCCTCAACTTTTGCGAAACTGTTTGACTGTGATAAGGCCTTCGAGATAAGGAAAACCAACCCCCGACACTATTTGTAAAACTAATTCAATAAACTATGGATCAACTGTTCAACACAAATCAACACACTAACAAATCTCAGCACATTTTCGTAGGGATCTTATCTTCAATAATCTCAAGCATTACGCTGTTAATAGGGTTGCAACATCTCCAACCTGTTGTTGAAAATCACCAAAAAGTACGCTTGGTTTTAGGCTGAGAGAAAATGAGCAAGAATTTGCATCCAGCCTTGGAACAGTGTCTTTGTGAACAAATATATCACAACAGAGCACTACTAACAAGGCTTTGATAATGCACCATGCTTCATGTACATTGGATAGAATTCGCCAGTTGATTGTGAGTAAATAAGACATTTCTTAATCAGGTTTATCTGCAGCAAAATTTCTGCTACACAAGAAAACTAGAATTTATTTAACAAAGGTAACAGCAAGAAACAATTGATTGTGTGAAACTCCAATTGAAACCAAAACAAGCGGCCATTCCAAGGAAAAGCTGTTTGAACATCATTGCTATTCATAGAATGAAGGATCTAATGCCACAATCAGCAAAAAATTTCGTGATCTTCATGAACGGAAAATGATTTGCAAAAAACAGAACTTACTGTGGTTCAAACAAATCCGTTTTATCCTTTATCTTCCTCATCAACTGTGAATTCTTCGGCACTGGATCTTTCCCAAATATATCTTTCTGCGCATCCTGAACCATTGACATATCACCCATTCCTGGGGGCAATGCTCCTGGGGGGAACATTCCCGGGGGCATCATAGGGGGCATGGGGTGGCCTGGCTGGCCAAACCATTCTGGTCTAAAGCCTTGCGGCATAGGCATACCAAATGGTATCGGAGGGGGTGGGAACGGGAGGTGCATGAAATTATGGGGTGATTGGGTGGGGGATGAAGCATAAGCTTCCCATCGAAGTTTCGAGACAGGCATCGGTCCAGGTTCAGATGTTTTGGTTCGCCTTGAGACCCATTTGCACCTTCGTAGCTCCAGTGTATCTTGCAGCATGAATCTGATTCTGGATGGCAAAAATGGTGACTCACAAAGCATCTTCATTCGATCGAAATATTGATTCATCATATTCTGTAGGAGAAAATATAAGAGAAACAACATTATTCGATTTGAAATTAGGGTGATAAGCCAATATACCAAATCTTGAAATCCCTAACCCTAATCCTGACCCTAAACCGAACGCTAACGCTAACCCTGAACCTAACCCTAACCCTGAACCTAACCCGATACAAATTGTAATTATCAACTTAATATTCCAAAGAATTCTGTCGCACTGAGAGATCCTGAAAAGTCGTATTTGTTACAAATTTCAAATGCATAATTAGCATACTCCCGAAATTAGCACGGAAAATGCGAAAAATTATGAATAAATTACAAGTATATTATGTTGAAACAGGCCACAGCGAAACTATCAAATAAGATCAACTCCACCCGATTACTAGGATTAAAAAGTGATAAATTCCTATCGCAAACAGTGGATGCTTTAATTCTATATCTGCATTTAAAAGGGACATGGGGTAACTCAATAAATACAGGGCACATACATTGGTCAAAGGTATAAATTGGCAGTTTAAGATCTTTAAAAACTCTTTAAAATCAAAAACTTTAAGAATTCATTTCATTCTTTAGTTCTTCAAACAATCGAGATTTTGCTAAATTTACCCATAAGACACATGGCAATATACCGGGTGTCCGAAAAAAAGTACTCCTGTTTGAAAAATCACCAAAATTTGATTACAAGGCTGATTTTCAAATTTCTTTTGTTAGCAAGTAGATGAAGAACCAACTTATTTTCCCCAGATATAGATGATTTTCTAATTAGTTTAATAATTAGCAAGTTTCGCTCTTTTTACCGCTGCCTGATTTTGAATCATACTGCAAAAAAGGCTGATAATTACCAGATCAATTTCTTTGTGTATATAAGCTTTTAATTTGGTCATAAATGACAGAAAGAAACGCATACTATATGTGGCCATATCTAAATATTTTTGGCCATATTGTACTTGTTCGGACATGGCTATATTGAAATATTTTTGGGACATTGACAAAACAAATAAAAAAGACAACTTTATCATAGGCTTGATAATTGAGTTTTGGTGATTTTGTAAACAGGAGTACTTTTTTGGGACACCCGGTAGATGCGTAACATGTTTCAAAAAGTTTAATAATGTGTGAGCCAAATTATGATTGCTTGTTTGAAGATATCCAGAGATATCCATCAGAAAAATCAAGTATATACAATAAGAGTGCAAGTGTACCTCTGCTTTGGGAACATCAAGTCGTTCCCCCACAGTTGTCATTATTTGACAGAGGCATTCAATATCCTCGGACATGTCCACAAGATTTGATTTCTTTTTCTTGGCCAACAATTGCTGAATGCATCTATGAAGGATTGCTTCATGTAGCATTCCCAACTTTCCAAGCTCTCCTGCAAATTGAAACAGAACGATTATGGCTGAGACTAAGAAACATTAAAACTGACTTGCATGTTCCTCTTTTCAAAATATCTATTGAAACAGAATGATTATGGCTGAGACTAAGAAACACTAAAACTGACTTGCATGTTCCTCTTTTCAAAATATCTACTGAAACAGAATGATTATGGCTGAGACTAAGAAACACCAAAACTGACTTGCATGTTCCTTGACGGTTAAAACCAAATGTAAAAAGTGAATATAGAACAAGGAATAACAGGCCTGTGGAATGGTAAAAAATACTTTTTTGGAAAACTTACCAATAAACTTGATGTTTCCAAGCATTTTTCTTTTTGACATTGCCTTCTCGTCCTGCTGTTCTGGACTGAGAGGTCCTTCCTGCTTGTCGAATGCTACACAAGAAATATCAAATATTTTGAAAATACAGGGCACTATCATACAACACAAAAGTATAGCTTCATTTTTACATTATTGTTCGCTATCTTAATGCAAATCTTTTAAGACTTAATCATTAAAGAATTTAATGTAAATTAAACAATGAAAAACAATCATCATCTAAATAGATTTTGTTTTAATTTTTTCATCATTCCCTTGTCTTGATGTTTCTACAATATCAAAATGGCAAACATTCTATTAGAGATATCTGGTCTTTGGTTTTTGGCAGCTTGTCGGATAGGTTAAGACTTCTACTTTTCTTTGTTAATACATTTAGAAACTGACTTCAAGAAGTTGCAAAAAGGCAAAAATAAGCATCCCACCTGCACTTGCAGTCGCTCTTGACTCGAACTCTTCCTGACATTTTGAAAGCAGCAAACGCTTAAAAGTCTGCAATGAGAAGAAAGATGAGCCATTACATAAGTGAAAGTCCATGACAATCAGCGAGAAACAGCATAGAGACACTAATTAAAGCCTGTCTCAATTTTGATGTCACATGTAAATGCCTGCAAATAAAACAATAAGAGTTTTGTGTGAGTAATTTTGCGCTATCGCAAATCATGACATCTAATTTGAGAAAGACTTTAATTTATCTCATTTTCAGCGAGATTTTNTTTCTTTGTTAATACATTTAGAAACTGACTTCAAGAAGTTGCAAAAAGGCAAAAATAAGCAACCCACCTGCACTTGCAGTCGCTCTTGACTCGAACTCTTCCTGACATTTTGAAAGCAGCAAACGCTTAAAAGTCTGCAATGAGAAGAAAGATGAGCCATTACATAAGTGAAAGTCCATGACAATCAGCGAGAAACAGCATAGAGACACTAATTAAAGCCTGTCTCAATTTTGATGTCACATGTAAATGCCTGCAAATAAAACAATAAGAGTTTTGTGTGAGTAATTTTGCGCTATCGCAAATCATGACATCTAATTTGAGAAAGACTTTAATTTATCTCATTTTCAGCGAGATTTTTCATACAATTTTAGTACAGTTTATTATGGTTTTTCTCTCATCCTTTTCATCAAATGCTTACAAATTGAGTTTCCAGCCAGCAAACAAACCCTTATATTTTGACCAAACTAAACATTATCCTGCAAACCTAAAGAAAAATATAAATATACAAAATTTAGGAACAAGCAAGGAAAGAAAGGAAAATTCCTTATGATTAGTGAATGATTAGTGAATGATTATCTCCCTGAACTTGCGTACAAGATTCACAGTTACAAAAGTGAGCACAACAAAGCATTACAGAGGAAATAAAAAATTGAAACTAAAAACAGAACTTACTGTAGTATTTGCACTAGGAGGGTCATCAAAATTGGGCGCTTCATGACTAAGTCGTAAACAAAACTGAGAATACAAACTGCTGTATTTTGGCTCTTCAAGTGCTTTTTCAAAAATCTGCAAACAGAAGAGTAGGAGATCAAAACAAAGGTGAAATTAGAAACAAAATCTGAAATCAAGGTATATGCAATCTGTTTAAAGGATTACATATTCACAAGGTTATCACTTCAGCAACAGATTTGTTTCTAAATTTTCAAAAGAAAGTGCCAAGAAATTTTGCCCTTTGGTATTGTGAGCAACGTTATTTAATCTTTTAAATTCTATAAACATGAACACTTTTTCTTACTACCCTAGACTTGTGAAAGAAAAGAGAGATCCTAATAAACATAATTTCATGCAGTTTCTTTTCTACCTCCTCATTGGCAAAGGGGTCTTAAAAACTGCCCCTCAGCGGTGAATTATTGACAGGCCTTGCAAGGAGAGGTACTTGAGCTCGATCAAGCACCTCCACATGCACCTGGAAAATTCTAGGAGCTCGATAAAATGAGCACCTGGGTTGATAATATTTTTTCATACAGTGAGAGTGCATGTACATTTCACTACAAATATTCTGATTATATTTGGCCAGTTCTTTTCGTTTTTTGTAGTCTTTTTTGGTGGGTCATTTATTAGCAACAATTTCTTATATTCAGGGAGCAACTTTTTCCCCAAGCACCTAGAATTTTTAAGGCGCTCTAATTGTTGAGCGGATGTATTTTTCTTCCTCACAAGGCCTGATTATTAAATGAGGATGAAAATAGAAAATAACTCATAAATATGTACATAAATTAAATTGACTTACCAAAAGAATGATCCCTTTAAGAATTACTTTGCTGCTTATCCCAAGATTCAATAACTCAAAGAACAATCTATCAAACTTTTCTGGTGTTAATTTATTGAGAATACTGCAAGATAATAGTTGAAACGATCATTAACATTAATCATGGTAAAATTATGCTCACAACAGAATGNTCCTCACAAGGCCTGATTATTAAATGAGGATGAAAATAGAAAATAACTCATAAATATGTACATAAATTAAATTGACTTACCAAAAGAATGATCCCTTTAAGAATTACTTTGCTGCTTATCCCAAGATTCAATAACTCAAAGAACAATCTATCAAACTTTTCTGGTGTTAATTTATTGAGAATACTGCAAGATAATAGTTGAAGCAATCATTAACATTAATCATGGTAAAATTATGCTCACAACAGAATGCAAATTAAAATCCCCTAAAATGGAAGATAATAGTTGAAACAATCATTAACATCAATCACGGTAAAATGATGCTCACAACAGAATGCAAATTAAAATCCACTAAAATGGGAGAAAGAATCCCTTTAAGAAATTTTCTGTACCAACTTGATGTTTCTGAATCTTGCCCAAAACATATTTGCAGCCTCGCAATTATTCCTCAACAATTCAGGGTTTTTGTTGATTGAACAAATAACAATTTCTTCAAGCACATTAGAAAGCTTCTGGAAGGAGCACTCTTATCTTTCAAAGAATATGAATCAACCTTAGAAAAGACCTGCATTAAATTACAGTAGCTGTTCAGAAAGAGTTATGAGCCTTGATGTGACATATACAGCCTTTCAAACAACTTCAAGATTTTTGCGACCATGAAAGAAAGTACAATGTTTCTGAATTATAAAAATGTTTTGTGTTACCCATGCAATAATTTTGTAAAGGGGTAGGGCTAGGATAAAAAAAGCACTTTGTTGCAACTTGAACAATTAGAAGGTGCGCCCTGCTATCTTACAACACTTTTCTTGACAAGTTTTGCATAACATTAGAGTGCAGGGGTCTGGACCCGCTCCCCTGCATGGCATGGGGCCATTCCACTGAAAGGAACCAATAATGTGTAAAGATGATGTGCTACATACCCCCTGACTTTCCTGAATATTGTTTCATTTCTGTCTTGAATGTCTTGGACAACATTAAGAGGGACCCAACGGCCGGTATTGCTGGCTCTTGAAGGAACTGGAGATCTAGACGATGGTGACTGACGTTCTTTTGTGTCATACCTGACATCTCTCTTGTTGCTACCAGACTTATTACCTGAAGATTTAGCAGGACGTAAATAGTTCTGTGTCACTCCATACCGGCGGGGTGCTACCTCCCTTGCATTTGATTGAAGAGAGATTCCTCCACTTTGGTCCAGTGCGGCAGCTTTTTATGACAACCAAGAGATATTTTCTACAAAAAGATCCATCAAATTCATAATATGAAACATTTATGTAAGCCTGCGTTCACACAATACCCGCACTATTTGAAAACGGTGAAAAATGTGACGGATAGACCTCCCATTCACACAAAAACAGCACATTTTGAAAACGGCATTGTGTGAACACTTGAAAACGATGAAAACGGAACATTTTTTGACACTTTCAAAACGAGGCTGAGCGATTCTTAAGGAGCAGGTATATTTCTTTGGCATCAAATTCTTGGAGAGATTGCAACAAGTTTGTTACATAGTCTAAATCTTTATTTTGAGATTTTAAAGGGAATAAATGGAGTCAAAAGCTTGCGCACACAGGTTTGCAATTAGCCTATTATATTTGATGATCTCAGCACGTGTGTGGACATTGTCTAGCTAAAGAAACAATCACGTGTGAAGACAATTTCTTTGTCCTATTCACAGGTTACTATACTTAGCTCCAATTATTCACTTCAATGCTCTCATCAGAAACATATTAATAGCAATTTATTGTTCTAAATTTTTTTTAAAGAACTCAAACATTGCTTTGAGCAACAAAACCCACTTGCAAAATACAGCATAATTAGCATCCCCAAAATTTAGCCAAGTGTCCACCATTGCTTCAGTAAATGATTGAATCTTACTTATTTCCATGTTCAGATTTCCTTCATCTGGGTAAGTGTTGTTTTCTCACAGCATTTGACAAAAACAGGAGGGTATTTTGCATTGTTATAAAACACATACACAGCTGTCCAGGGCAGCTCGATAATTGACAAGGTGATCTCTATGTATTTACATCTGTTTTCCTTAGCAACACAATAATAAGCTACTTGAGAAACTCAAAAACCACTTTACAGTTTCAGAAATAGCATAATAATTATCTGATAATTTATATCATGAAAAGTTCAGTTTTTATCTCAGTTTTTTCCGGTTTTTACGGCACTTACTATTGATGAAGCATTATGTGTTATGCCAGAATCACAGGAGGGGGGGGGGGGTTTGGGGGGAGTCTTGAGTAAAGGTACCTGGGGGTGCTGCCCTCAAACATATACTTTTCAGACTTCTAGGATAGCTACGAGTATACTTTTGGGGAATTTTGGTCCAGGCAAGGGTATATTTTTTAGCAGTTTTCTTCTAGCGAAGGAGAAATGTTTGTATTTTGTGTCTAGAAAACACCAAAATTTGGTGACTTTAGCCTAGAGAATGTGAAATTTTGGCACTTTTGGTCTAGGAATTAGTCTAACCAAGAAGGGTATCATTTTCACAAAAAATTGGTCTAGCCAACAATATCATTTTGATCCAGTCTGCAGAGTATGGCAGTTCTTGACGAGATCTCGCGCGTGCAGACCAATGAAGCAGTCGCGTGCTCGCGTGCAAAGTCTTCGATTCCTTTGTTTTCAAAGTAGTGAAAAAAAGATCTCGTTCAAAATCGGCGTGTACAAACATTTTTTGTAAAAAAACTTGTGCGTGCAGTTGCCACACTCTGCAGACTGGATTTTGATGCTGTACACCCCTACCCAAAATAGTCCCAAAATCTGGCAGAGAACCTCCCTCTATGGCCAGAATAGTCTAAGGTAGCAATGTTCTATACCAATTCATAACATCTCCTACTGCGTGACTACTTGTACGTAGGTATCTTGATTTCTGAAGAGTCAAAAAGCAAACAAAATGTGCTGGGGTGGGTTCCTACATTCTATACTCTCACATGACACATGTTTCTTCTCTTTAGTAAGAGATTTAGAAATTACACGATAACCTTAACCATATGTTGCTGTACCATTGAGCATTTGACAACTTCATGACACTTTAGGCGAAGGGCTTAATGGCGGTAGCCTTTTACATGAAACGATAGGCCGGTCAACTCAACACAAACAAAGAATGGGCCTAGAAAGCAGCAAGACGAATCAAGGCGACCACGACACTAGATTCGTTTCTACAAATAAACTCGGTTGTAGTAACTCTATTCTATCATTGATACATGTTGTAAGGTGCTAGATGCAATAATAAATACGCATATGACATAATGACACCTAGAAATCAACGTACTTACAACAACTAGCGCGTTTTTGAAGAGAGCTTCGGTAGGCGCTCGATCGATATAAAAATTGGGCCTAAAAAGCTAACACCATCGGCTTCTACCGATTGCTCCGTAGTAGAGACAAATATTCACGATTGAGCCATATTGTAAATGGGTTAATATATCAATAAATAAATAAACAACATAACAATATATATAGATGTTAATATAGGGTAGGTATACTTACAAAAAATAGCGTGTTTTTGAAGCGAGCTTCTTTCGATGATAAATTTCTTAATCACTTTGGAGCAAGAGAAGAACAATAAGTAAACGGATGCCTTCCCATAATGCATTGTAAAACACTATTGAAATGCGTTGGTGCAATTTTGCATGTGAGTCATATTTGAGAGGAAGGTTCTAGTTGCACTAAGGGTGTGCAATTATTTTGGGTTACATTCTGTATGTTCCTATTGCTTTCCCCTTGATTTGCGATTTGCCTCTTAAAACCGTGTCTTACCTCCCGAGTATCTTACAAGATAACTCAATTAAGGCAAATCTTTTGCAAATTTTGAGCAAATATGTGGAAAAAGCAATCTTTCTAGTCCTGCATTTTCAAGATTCTTCATGTAAAAAGCTAGAGGGTCCAACAATCTTTCATCGTTATATCATATGATACATAGTCAGCTAAAGCTACAGTACAACAAAAAATGATTAAATACAATACAAAAGTACTAAGCAGAGATTACAGCTGAACTAGTTAAAAAATAATGCAAGGTTGATAGAAGAAAGTAGACTGGAGATGATTATTGACAATTGTTTGACAAGGGCCGGGCCGATCAGAAAGAACATATGCTAGTGAGATTTGCGATAACGCAAAATTACTCATTTGAATCTCTTGAATTATTCTTATTCGCGGATATTTTCGCCTGACAGGCAATGAGGCTGACTTTAGAATTTTAGGCTGAATTGGAGACGTATGACATTTAGAGGAATTGTTACTGTGGCATGCAGGTGTGACTAACATGATCAATGGCTCGTAATCATTTGCTCTGAGAACAATCAATCTGTGACGTCATTTGTGGTCACCAGGTTACAAATTGTCATAACACACATTCAAACGACGACGCTGGGAATGACGAACTTTTCCCAAACGGATTTTCAAGTTACCTGCTTTCCGACCGAGAGAGGGCGTGGTTTGTACGTAACCGCAGTTTCCTTGCTGAGAAACATCTCACGTAACTCTGAAAGATCTATGCATTGAAGCTGAAAGATTGACGCCCCCTCAGGAGTATTTAAGGTTGGTAAGGGAGATACTAAGCAAGACAGGCCCCAAGGCAGATCCCTGTGGTATGCCCAACCCAACCAGTACTTTTCTCCATGCATTGAATGCAGCTCACGAGGGCCGTAGGAAGCATCTTAAACTTAGCCGCAACAAAGTAAAGTTTGTGCGCAGGCTACTTAAACTTGGAGGGGCAGAACACTTCAAGGGCACTTTTTTCATTAGGCTAGAGGGGTATTTTCTCATTTATTGCAAAATCTTGGGGGGCACGTGCCCCCTGTGCCCCCGGTTCCTACGTCTCTGCCACCCACCATCAGCCTAACGAAAAATACAGATATACCAAATGATAACATACTGGGATATTCCCTCTTCATATCATCTGCTGAAATATTTCCTCTGAAACTGGCAAACAAATCGCAAGCTACGATCCGAAATTTAGCAAACAAGGGTGCATTCCCTGAGGTGTGTTCTTTTTTCTCTCGGGCGATATGCTGGTCTGGCACGCTGAGTATCTTTGGAACATCAGTTCTTTCCTTTTGGATCTTATCTCGCGATTTGCAATTTTCAAGTTCTGTAAAACCTAAACAAGTCAACAACTCTTGGAATACAAACAAATCTCAGAGAAACAAAAATGTCGTAGTGCAGTTTTGCAGAAATCGATTTCTCCTCTAGCTTGGGCAGCTACGTCTGCCGACTTGCACGTTGGTTATTCTATATCGAAGAAAGGAGGAGAGTCAGGAAAAACGACGGTCTAACGGCTTTGGCCGGAGGAACATTTTAAGAAAAAATACCGGGTGTCCCAAAAAAGTACTCCCGTTTGAAAACTCACCAAAAATTGATCAAATGGCCGATCTTTAAATTTCTTTTTTTAGCAAGTAGATCAAAGACCAAATTATTTTGTGATTGGTTTTAAAATTAGCAAATTTAAAATTAGTAAATTCAGCTCTTTTGCNTACGATCCGAAATTTAGCAAACAAGGGTGCATTCCCTGAGGTGTGTTCTTTTTTCTCTCGGGCGATATGCTGGTCTGGCACGCTGAGTATCTTTGGAACATCAGTTCTTTCCTTTTGGATCTTATCTCGCGATTTGCAATTTTCAAGTTCTGTAAAACCTAAACAAGTCAACAACTCT
This sequence comes from Aurelia aurita, assembly GCA_004194415.1. Classification (NCBI taxonomy): domain Eukaryota; kingdom Metazoa; phylum Cnidaria; class Scyphozoa; order Semaeostomeae; family Ulmaridae; genus Aurelia; species Aurelia aurita. The sequence goes on along the minus strand of REGM01000243.1, from coordinate 317,841 downwards.
TGGAATACAAACAAATCTCAGAGAAACAAAAATGTCGTAGTGCAGTTTTGCAGAAATCGATTTCTCCTCTAGCTTGGGCAGCTACGTCTGCCGACTTGCACGTTGGTTATTCTATATCGAAGAAAGGAGGAGAGTCAGGAAAAACGACGGTCTAACGGCTTTGGCCGGAGGAACATTTTAAGAAAAAATACCGGGTGTCCCAAAAAAGTACTCCCGTTTGAAAACTCACCAAAAATTGATCAAATGGCCGATCTTTAAATTTCTTTTTTTAGCAAGTAGATCAAAGACCAAATTATTTTGTGATTGGTTTTAAAATTAGCAAATTTAAAATTAGTAAATTCAGCTCTTTTGCGAACTGCCTGGTTACGAGGCATACTGCAAAAAAAATGATGATTACCAGATTATTTCTTTTTTGTATATAAAGCTTCTAATTTGGCTATAAATGTCAGAAAGAAACAGAAACGATCATTGGAGACTTAAAGGATAATGAAGAATCTCAAAATAATGGCTCTTAGGCGAGATTTACGATATTGCTTAAAGAGTATAGCTCAGAATAAGGTTTTTTAACCTATCATTTTATACCCTTTAAAGAACGCCGGTCAACCAGCATCCTTTGCGGTCACGCTTTGCAGAGAATGTTGTCTTATTAAAATGGCCGCCGCAGTCGAAAGGCAACAAGCGAAGCGCGCAAAGGATGCTGGTTGATTGGCGTTCTTTAAGTAATGAAAACAAATATTTTAACATCTTTAAATATATTTGGATCATTGATAACAAGCAAGATAACAGAGATCAAAAAGAAAATTTTATGATAGGTTTGACAATCGAGTTTTGGTGATTTTCTTAACGCGAGTACTTTTTTGGGACACCTGGTAGGATATTGGGGAAGATCTCCACTTACTTTTAATGGCTACACCGTTTTACTCATTTGAAAGTGAGGAAGGTTTTAGCTTTAGATATGAACTCACTGGATGGAGGAAGGTTTACAAATTTTCTGGACTGTGGAAACGAGGGTAGAAACAAAAACAAAAGGAAATTTCATTTTCAGAAGCATTTTACATGCAATTTATTTCCATGTACATAAATAAATACGTAAGGTATAACTACGCAGTTTCTAAACAAGTTTAGTTAATGGTCTGGGACTCAAACACACCCTAAACAACATTACAGTTTGATAACGCAAACATATCATATATGACAAAGAGGGTCCTGAAGGGGGGTCCTCAAATCTCATTTTCCCAGTCACTATTTTGTGGATATAAATTAGGAGATCAAATCTCGCTCCCAGGTTACTGCTTTTGCTGTTTGTATTTCTAGCCCCGGGAAAGAAATCCCATTCCCAGAGTGTGCAAACCCTAGACTGACGACGTGATTCCTTGTATTCGTTCAATGCTTTTAATCTGATGTTTTATTTTCTCTCATACAAGATGTTTTATTTTCTCTCAGTCTGAACCCATATCTATAATTCAATTCAATGCTGAAAACTGAGACTCATGTAGTCAGTCTATGAAAACCCCAGATCTCATTTTATCCCTCCAGGACCCTCGACAAAAGCTTAGCTAAAGTAAGCTGGAAAAAACAGCAAGTCCGCGCATTTACGAAGCTGTGTACAGAGAATGAAGAGCCATGGGGCGCTTGGGGCAGCGAGCCCCTCCATTTTCTTTAAAAGTACCCCTTTATTCAACATCAAAGGGCTCTTTTCCTCGCCGTTTTATTCGTTTGAAAGTGTACCATTTGGTTCTAAGCAGTGCCTTGAAAAAATTTAGCGTCGAGATTTTAAAAGGAGACACTTTTAGCTCTGGCAGGCATGCAAAATTCATAGCAGCCATATAGACCACTAAAACCTATTGAGTATAATAGAAACCCTGGTTTTCAAATGCGGAGTCTTACTGTAGTTAATTATGTAAAGGGATCAAATCCTTTGAAATGACACAAACATGGTTTGTTATTTCTTAGTGCTTTCTGAGCAGATGCGAAAGATATATTTTGTTACTGAGCGGAGCTTTGGCACCAGATATTGGTTTGCTTCCAACATTGTGCTTGACCGTAATCCATGTCCAGTTTGTTTGAATAATAGTCAGAACAAAGTTCCCAAGTCGTTATATAAAAGCTAAGTCGCAATTTTGTTTTGGTAAAAAGACGGGGCCCTAATTCTAACGATTGTTTCGTCCTTATCTATCAGAAGTCCTTACCTAGCACGGCCCCCTGAAAAGCAGCCTTAGCTGACGGGGTTACCGTGGTTAAAGAATATAGAATTCAAATTTATATTCATAGTTAAAGTGAGTACCTTAAATTCCCGGTATGGTATAAAATCAAGTCCGTTTTCAAACGTTCTTGAGCCTTAAATTTCGCGTCACAGAAAAACGAAGACAATTTAGTCGAACGAAGGAAAATCGTCTAACCTCAACGACTTGAGGGCCCTTGAGTTTCAACTGATTGAGTAAAGAAGGGCCATTTAACTGAACATGCTTTTTGTGCCAATTTGATGTTGGTTGGGCGAGAGGCTTTATTCTATCTAGCGCGAAAATTCCTACAGGTCTCAAGAATTTAAAGCGGACTATAAAACATGAGTTTGATTCGCAACTCGGGGGTACATGTGTTCACTGCATCTTTCTTAATAGACGATTACGCTAAAGATGGCGGCAAGGAACGTTTTACCAAGATGCATTGCGTTCTTTAATCGAATCCCTATAGAATCGTTAAAGACTCGAACTTAGAACGCAATGCATCTTCGTAAAAAGTTCCTCGCCGCCATCTTTAGCGTAATCGTCGATTTGCGGGGTTGATCTGTTGGATAATAGGCGTCCCAGAGCTATAAATCAAAATATGATATAGGCCTATTTGTATTTGACATCCGAGGTTTACGGAGACAGGCCTGAAAACGCTAATCTTTTTACCATGTTATCTACTGCAAGGCTCTTTTAAGAAATCTATCATCAAATGTCAGTATAAAAGTGCTTTTAAGTGCACCCCTTGCAAGAACTAGTCATGCGCTATACAACACGTTCACACAATAGTAATTAATTCTTTATCAACCAAATGCGAAGGCAGTTTACGATGCTTGTCTTCAGTACAGCCCGAGCTCGCGAGGGCTTAGCCAGCTCCATTCAGGAACACAGGCTAGCGAGGGCTATGTAAAAAGACCAAGGGCATTGTAAATCCCGGTGCTGCAAATTCGGTTTAATGAAAAGGTTATCAAACGGCAATTAATGCAGCCCAAGCAATCACCAATTTATGCAGATATCATGTTTCAATTTTTAGTTTTTCTTCAAGTGTTTATGTGTGTCGTAATAGCGGGCTGTATGAAATTTGCGGGGAGTATGCCCTCTAACGTGATGCCAATCTAATGTTGTGATTGGCACTCCGCGGGCTGCATGAATCGCCATATGATAATAAAGCATACTAGCAATAAGGACAAAGGCTGCACTATAACATGCATTTGATTAAAGACGGAATGCTCCGAGTAATAATGTTACATCTCGTCTGTTTTCCGTGGACAGGGTCTGTTTTCCGTGGACAGGCTCTGTTTTCCGTGGACAGGCTCTGTTTTCGGTGGACAGGGTCTGTTTTCGGTGGACTTTCGTCTACATCGTGACTCATAAAAAAGTCCTCCTGCTTGAAAAACAATAGCAGCGAAAGTATTCACTTTTGTTTTGCCTACACAGTTTCATTTGATCATTTGATAACTGAAAGACTGAAGTATTTTGTGTGAAATTATCTTCATGTGGGGCTACCTCTCAATTTTGAATTTACCTTTTGAAATTTTGCAAAATTGTCGATCTTAAAGAACATCTTGAAAATGGCTGAAAAACATGATCAAATCTTTTAACCATTAACATACCGAGTTAGGTTCTTGTGATAATGGTTGCTAATTGACAATTTTCTGTTAATTAGACACTGTTAATTATATACAGGGATACTGTGTATCCGATTTTAACGGTATCAAATTTCAATTTCAGCATCAGAATTGACCATGATTTAAAGGGAATGTAAGCATATAAAAGTGGCTCAAGCCACTTCCAGTCAGATTCTAGCCTATCAGATATCAGTATTTCCTGTTGACATAGATCAGTTACCCAAATATGGTTCGGCACGCGTCACAGACTATTGTCTTTGCACGGCTATTTTTATCAACGGCTTATATATGCTTAGATTCCCTTTAATGCCAGTTTTTGCAATCTTCAAGCAAACCAGGAACAATTGCTTTGGACACCCTTGTACCCATTTTAGATGTGGGACATCCGTCATATTAAATGCAAAGTTAATAGATTTAAAAAATACACACACGCTGATTATATCGAACAGTCGTCTTTCCGTCGTTTCTGTTTTGGTTCACCATTATTTTCTTCATAATTTGGTAAATAATTCTTCTTTATCTTCAAAAAGAAATCTTGAAGTGATTTTCCAAGCTTTGCTACTTCTGCTTCAGGCTAAAAAAGGAAAAGAACATTTTCAATACCTGTACTAGATCCCTCTCCTTTTATCTCAAAGTAATGCACGCACCAAAGCTGGAGCTATAGCACCAAACCATGGTACAAAAACTGATATTTGATCAAATCTCTAACAAAGCAAACTTTCAATTTCTCGAAATTCCGAGTCTAGGAACCTTGTTCCAGCTTACATAATAAAATTAATTAGGGCGTGCTTGATTGGTAATTCCAAACCTACCAGATTCTGAAAACAGTAGACTTTGCAGAGACAGAAATATATTTCCCAATTAAACACAAAAATCATTCAAACAGTATAGGTTTTGGAGAGTTCGAACACAAGTTGCGACCGATCGAACGAAAGTACAATACGGACTGACGCCTTCGATTCGATAGACCGAATACTGTGCTTGATTCGAACTCTTCTCTCCAAAGTCTGCCAAACCTTCTGCCTTTTGGAGCAGAAGGTTCAGAAGGTTCAGACGGCCTTCCAAACCTTCCAAACCTACCAAACCTACCAAACCTAGCGTTTTGAGAATTTCAAAGCCAATCAAACACAAATTCCGAGTTTACCAAGTCTACCGTTTTCAGAATTGGTACCAATCAAACACACCCTTTATAAACGTCTTCAATATGCCCAAGGAAGATGATTAGCTATGTCCTTTCTACTTCCATATCAGGGGTGGCGCCAGGAATCTTCCGACGGAGGGGCTGGAACTTCCGACAAGGGGGCTAAAATGGCAAAAAAATGCTGTTTTCGTACCTCATTTTGCCAAATTTCCTCCGACAATAACCCAAAATTTCCTCCGACGGGGGGGGCTAGATGCTTCCGACGGGGGGGCTGTAGCCCCCCTAGCCCTCCCCTGGCGCCACCCCTGTTCCATATACACTTACATTTTCTCTGTGTTCGCAAGCACAACTGAGTGCATTAGCCATCAAGGTTTGAATGCATCCTATGCAGGCTGCTTTGTTTACATCAGCGGATGACTAATCGGCCATGGAAATCCTTAAGAATCTCGTACGCTTTTGGCGAAAATCCTTTTGTTATTAAGTAAAATCTCCAAATAATCCTTAAAAATCCTTTTGTTTTCAAAAATCTCGTATAATTTTTATAAGAATGACACACCCTTAGCCTTTGTCTGTAATCGTTTATCGCTTTGAAATGGCATATCAATCAAAAACAACAGATGCTATTGTTGCAAGATCTAGCCTTGGTCAACTTGGGTTTGTTTCATAAAGCTTTCACAGTCCAGCGACGACCGCAGTAACCTTATGTACGCTGTAAGTTCCATTAAAAAATAGGAGCTAGTCTGCACTTTAGCCGACCAGCTTTCAATATTGGCACGTTATATCTCATGGGGTAAGGGTTAGGATTTGGAAAAGGGGTTTTAGTTAAGGGTTAGTTAGGGTTTAAGTTAGGATCAGGCTTTAGTTAGAGTTAGTTAGGGTTTAGTTAGGGTTAGTAGGGNTATAGCAGAAGCATGGGTATAACTCCAGGAAACTTCAGATCTTCATTTATGGGCCATTCTTTTCAAACAAGCAAATTGCATTCCTATCTACTTTCTCTATTAATTGGAAGATATGTATAAACAACTTTTCTTCCAACACATGTATGTTTTGTGAATCATTTTAATTTACAAGAATATCTATTTTACCTTAGTTCCCTTTCCAAAGAGGCCTGACGACTGCTGATTGTATTTTGCTGAAAAAGCAATAATCAACAGTTACAAAAAAAGATTTCTCAAAGTATCACCACCATGTTTCATGGAGAATAAAATACCTGAACCTGCATTCTGACCGCAAGTACTTTTATCTGTATTTTGCCATATGCATAAAAGTTTAGTTTGCCATCAGTTTAGTTTTGTAAGTCACACTCTGATGAAGACACAAGTCAGAAAGGCCTCAGTGTGCTAGATATCTTCTCCTTTTTTATATGATATTGGGATGACAGACTTACTACTTCATGGAATGTAGCATTGGCCATTTTGCCTAAATAAAGTCTCCTGGTTGACAAACAACTTTTAATGTTACTGTTTCAAACAAGATGGCAGGACAAGATATCAAGGCTATGATTTATATCCAAGTGTTCCAGTTGTTGACCTCTGTTGACATGTGTGGTTGTAATCCTTGTCAGATCATCAATGACTTTCCAGGCAACTGGATTTCAAGACCATCTTATTTCGAAAGGGAAGTAACCAAAGGTGTCGCCAGGGGGTGGACTGGGTGGATATGTCAACCCCAGTTTTCTCAGGAGTATTCATTGCTAACCAAAAATGGTGCAAAAATGGCTGGGTATACCCTCCTTCAGAACTTAATTCTTTACTAAAACCACCCCACTTTCTTAGGTCTGGCAACGCCCCAGGAAGTAACGACTAATGTGTCAACTTTTGTTGGTTTAAAGCTTGACCCAAAAATGTTTTTGAATAGACGTCATAAAAAACTCTGCAACTGACAAGCATAAGAATAATAGTGCAGTCTACATGTGACCTAAATTCAGCAAGAAATCGCCTACCTGGATCCTTTGTTTTCTGAAGATCTCCTTGAATATGCTCACACATTCCACAGCTCCATGAATCACTACAAGAAAGAAATTGCTGCTTATAGTCATGTGACAAACTTTGTATCTATTGGTTCGGAAATTTTTCAAAAACACCAAGATTTTTGAAACATACTTGAATAAAGATTTAAGAAATTAAATACCCTGGAAGTGCTGTGAGTGATGGTACATGACATTGTAGATAGATACAAGACTCAAAGTCTTTATTCAATGTTTGGGAGTACGCCAAAATGTCAAAACCTTGAAATAAATTAGGGTTAGGGTTCGGTTTAGGGTCAGGGATTTCAAGATTTGATACATTGGCGTATCACCCAATGTTTTACCAACAAAAATGGTTCAATATTTCCCCTTAGTCAAAAAGAAGTAACATACCTTGGTAGTGTTGTCAACGATGGGACGTGGCACTGTAGATGGAAAACTCTTGGGCATGTGTCACAACAGAGCAGTTCTCCTCCATTCCTACAAACTGCGCAATAATCATCGTTTCCCATTCCTTCATCGAATCCACTTTCACCACTTTGTGCATCTTCATGGTTGTTCTGTAAGATAAAAATTTGAAATAGCTTTAATTGTTATTATTTTCATGTATACTTCTGAAGCTAATAAATGGGAAACATTCCAAATTTGGCCGAAAGTGTGAAACTATGGCGGAGTTTAAGAGGTGAAATCATCCCAAAGTATCTGAAAAAGGAACTTGTTTGGGAAATTTTCAAGCAGAAGTCAGACAATTTTTCCACGAAACAGGGCCCTACATTGAACAATCCTTGACGATTGCCGAGCATGAGGACCACACCCTATTTGCTGGGCAATTACATGCCACACCCTTTTTTACAGCCTTGGCCAAGTTTTGCCTCTTTGTGGCCAAAAAGTCCTACATGGACCTGAAGCAAGTAGGTCATTTTAGCAAAGTTTTTCTAATACCTTAACATTGCTAGAAGTGGCTTGATGATATCACAAAATCCAAGTTGCTTGTTAGATGTCTTCTGAGCAATATCGTCGGATCTTAACTTCTGCCCTATACATACATCTTGAAGTTTTCTTGGCCACAAATAAAAAATCTACTCAACAGTTTTAAAACATGGTTTGTAGAGAGCTGGAATGTTATAAAGACAAGAAACGAGTGAAATTACACATTGAACGATCAATATGGTCTCAGATCAATACCTTACAGTGGAGCTAAGTGCTGGAATGACATTCCTGTAGATATAAAAAGGTCGCCTTCTGTCAACATCTTTCATCAAAAACTCAAAGCCTTCCTATTTAAAAATAATTATTAAAGTAGGCCTAGTCGCCATTTACTCATAGTTTCTTAAATTGTGCTTAAAAATTCACATATTTTCTGAAAAGGGGGTGCTCTCTCCTCGATTAGCTTAGCTATTGAGAGAGTTCCTCCTTAAGAATTCCGCTTCATACAATTCTCTAGTAATATATCTTTCTATTATTTTATGTGTATTGTCTGTATCCTTGTATTTTAATTTGTAATCTGCAATTATTTAATTGTTGTAAGTTGTTTAATATTGGAGTTTGTATGTAGTGGAATTTAAATCAATGAACTGAACTGATTATATAACTTAATGGGGGGGGGGGGGGTGATTGCCTAAAATTGGCAGGAAGCAGATTCTGTCTTCTTGTGATTCTAAAAATCAACCCTTTTGTAACAACTATTCCAAATAAGGATATCACCTGCTTCAGCAAGCCATCACACAAAGAATCGAGAGAAAACTAGAGAAAAGACAGCTTCACAAGAATATGTGCAGATGATGGTTAAATTCAAACAAAAGAAGCCAGCTGCCAAGCCAAACCCGTATTCCCATCAGAACCAGCTTTTTGACAAGCACAATGCTAAAACTTTGCATCCTCCCTCATGTATCAATTATATTTAACTTACAATTAAAATAGCAAAGAATGTTCACACTCCCAAAGAAGAAACTAAAGAATGGAAAGTTTCAAGTGTTCTGTACACTCACTGATGAATGAAATGTTTTGAAATGTTTCTGTCTGTGAAGCTTTGTAAAGTTTATTTTTTAGTGAAAGCATGCTTCTGTCTTGACATTAATAAAGTTATACCGAGTGATAAAGTCAGGGGTGGTGCCAGGGTAGGGCCTAGGAATCAAATAAAATGAAGAAGTCTCTAAAGTAGTATGTTTCCAGTTCTTGAGTTTATTTGGAGAGTTGAGTTTCTTATGAAAAAAATTCGTCCATTTGTAGTAGCATATAAGTGTAGGGGAGAGAAAATACAACAATCGTATAGAGTCTGTTACGGCTTTCGAAAAGGAAATTACAACTTGGGATGGAACCAGTTGCCTTTGTACAATTTGTAAATAGACGCTGAATTCCTTTAATTGTAATTAAAATGTATTACTTTAGGTTTACTGTAGATAGTTGGTGTAAATTAGCTTTATTCTTTTAAAACTATGTAAATACCAACTTTAAATAAATATATGAATGAATGAATCGTAGTAAATCTAAGGTAAGAGTATATTCGAAATGGCGGAAATGTCGCTCTCAATCCAGACCCTTTTTGAAGAATAGCTAAAGGTGTATTACGTGACTGCAGAAACCTACAGCACGCAAATTTGATAAGAACGGTAAATTTAGTTGGTTTGTGTTAGTTTGTTACATGACCCTTGGGCAAGTAGTTGATTGTTCAAGATCGCGATACCCGTTAAAGATCAGATCACACATTACGTAACATAAATAGCAAAGGCCTTCAAACAACCTTGCATAACCTGCCTTAAGTTACGTCATAACGATCAATGGACGTTGCTCAGTCTTGCATAAAAACTGCTGAATTTAGGAGTTGTGAGTTCATTGCTAAATAACGTCGATGTCTATGCCATGATTTAGGAGCCTGGGGCAACAATTCGATTAGAGTAAATTTTCTCGATATCAGCGGTTAAAAATCCTACCTTACGTAATAAAAGATCAATGAAGTTGCTCAGTCTTGCATCGGCCTAAACTGCTCAAATGTTCTCTGGTTGTCGGAATTATGATAACTGGGGAACAAGGGAATTTTGAACACCCTGGGGGGCCTCAACGGTTGGAATTTTCGAACTATTGGGGGGGGATTCGAGCTGTCGAAAAATTTGACTGCGTCAATTAAAAATAGTAGTTTTTTAATTGGGAAATCTGGCGTGGGGGTCACTTGAAGAGTTACTGAAAACCCAATGAAGTTTTGAAGTTTTGGCGACTAACTGCAAGAAAGCTGGCAACCACAAGAAATTAAATACTTTTGAATAAAAACTGAGTAACGGGATAGTAACGATACGTTATATGGGTAACAGAGCAGAACAAAAGGATGACGACTTTCTTCTGACCCTGGTCACAGCAGATCGTCAGATATGATCAGGAAGAGAAGTAGAGCAAAGGAGAATAGAGACAGTGCAGCTATTTGAACTTAGCCAATCAGAGCGTCTATTAAAGTTCTTGCATCGTCAATGGAAAGGCTCAACGAGTAACAAATTATGTTTGCCGGTAAAGAACCACTTAAGGATTTGTCAACCAGCAGCCCATAGCTAGACAGTTGAAAACCAGTTCCCAAATAAGGTGCATGTACCCAATTCAGGGTTATACAGGAACTATTTGCCTAATCATGGTGTTTCAGTGTCAATTAACTGGTTGAATTGAATTTAACCAGTCATTGTGTGAAATTATCTTATTATGCGTCTTCAAAACACTACTACAGTACAGTTTCGTGTACCAGAGAGCCTTCAGCTACGATCGTACTTTTCCTTCGTAAAGCACAGGGGAAACAGGCAAAGCAATTTGCGATTTCACATGACCTCTAATCCATGTACCATGTGGAAATCGCAAGATTTTTCGAATATTTTCAAGACGGCAGAAAATTGCTATTTTTTGCTTTGCTTACTACAACTGACAACAGACTAGTTGCATAAACAGGGATCTAATCGGTTCGAACACTTTCTAACTCACAGAGTTGGTAAAGTGAGGGGGGGTGGGAGATTCCTTTGGTCGCGTCGTCTGAACAAGTCAATTAGTTTCGGGCGTAAAGGGTATCGAACAAGTATGGTCATACATCTAACCGGTGTTCACCAGAAGGTTCCTTTCATTCGGAAAAACTGCCAATAATGTGAAAGCCCCAATAAAGGTCACACAAAATCTCCCATCAAACTGCGATTGTCCAAATACTCACTGGATGCAATAACTTCAACATATTACCTACGAAATACACTTTTTGCATATTCAAGCATCGACTCCTTTCGAGATATCTGAGGCCTATTTGCAAAAGATCTTTGATGCGGAGACGCAATTTTTCTAGACTTTTGGCACACTCTTTTGGCACACACTTTTGGCACACACTTTTGGCACAGAAAGCGGCCAAAGATAATAAATAATTAATTATTTCATTGTATTAAATAATTGACATTAATTGCTCTGCAGGCATACTGGAGCACAAAATCAATTAGGCTTACAAATATTTGGCACAAAAGCAACATTGAGATTCAATTTGGGCATCGAGCGCATTCGCCTGCGATGTTACATCTGCGATATTTTCACACTGTGCAATATAAAGTCATTTTCTTAAACACAGGAGACACCGGATTTCTAAGGTTTCCGGAATGGAAGCTTTCTCAAGCAAAATCTTAAGAGAATAATCAGCTGCTAGACAGATGAAGCTCCCGGATGAAGCTCCCGGATGAAACTGTCAAGATAAATTTATAAGGAGTTTCCTTGTGCTCATACAACATGAGAAAGCTCACATTTTTAGATAGCAGCTGAAAAAGCAGTCGAAAGGCCGACTCCTAACTACGCTCAAAGCAGCGCTGTGGGTGTGCAGCGCAAAGTGGGTAGCAAGTCGAAACGGCAGACCGAAATCTTTGTGTCGTTAGGTGGTCGTCAGGGAGCTTTTTACCAGCATGCTTTGCAGCAAAACACTATGTAGTCTTTAAAGCCGCCATCTTTAGCGTTACTGTCTATTTTTCCCTTGTTTTAGAGACCTTCGTGGTCAGTGACCGTGATGTTTTCCAACTCTTCCGCCTTTGGATGCAGAAAATCTGAAAACAGCGTTGAATTAAGGAACCATTTCCTGAATAATTTCGTGTACTAATGTGTTATCCGAAGCTATCTATTATCAAAATCCACATACTTACGGATATATATCAACTTCCTATAAGGAAGGAGAAATTAACCCCAATTCTGCCTTCCTGTGATCAAAACATAGTAATGTAGGAAGTCATTTAAGGTATGCAGGACATGTCTCAACATATTAACAATTCCTTTAGTTTCTGACCATAGATAAAGTTATGGGTTTTTCCTAAGCAACTGTCATGGAATCTGTAATGGTCAGGGAGCCAATAGTATAGAACCAATCCTTGGTTAACAGGCCTGGACATAATTAGAAGTACTTCTCCAAATTAAAAAGATCTCAAAACTGAACGCTATCTTTGTTAATATCATGAAGGTGTCTGAGCATGTTCCCTATTAGCTGAGTATATTTGGAAGATAGAGTTACTTGTTTTAGGAGTGGATCAAAATTGTTATGGGCAAGCTTGGACATATCTAGATATAGATATGTACAGCAAATTAAATTATATATGTTTTTCACACAAGCTTTGATTTTCCTACAATTCTAGATGGTTCCTCTTAGAAGTTCTTCCTGCAACCTCTTTAAAGATCAGGGCTATAGGGGCAGGAAAAGTGAAGTATCACATTTCAATCAAAAAGAAAACTCTGGTATAAGTTACACAAGAACAATTATTTGAGGCCATGTGCCCATTGAGGGGGTACTCCACTTCCGGTCATACAGGGATGTGCACCAGTTTTGGGGTAGTTTTTGGCCAGACAATTCTGGGAATGCGGTATCCTCTTATTGGTAAGGCTAATGCTTAATAATGTAAACTCCTGGTAAGGTTCCACTTTAGGATAAACAAAAATACTTCAACACGTGTTTGGAAACCTCAATTGTATTCTAGGATTGGGTATCAAAATCTCACCTGTATTCTGGGCTTGGGTTATAAAAGAAATCTATGTTGGTATGACCTGATAGTGAAGTGCCCTTGGGCTATATGCTGGCTCTTGATGGCAGGCCTCATTACAAGCACTCTGTGCCTGCGAGCAAATGGTTGGGAAAAATGTGCCTGCAATCAAAGCACTCTAATTGAGTACAGTAAAGGTGCCAGCAACTAATGTGTAATAATACTTTGTGCCCGCGTGCTTGAGCACATTAATGAGGCCTGCTCGACGGCCCTGATCCTGGCAAAAGATCATCAACATATAACACAAACATCTTCACAAAAAGGACTCAAAAGAGCAGGTCTCTTCTTAGCCTGAGGCTGCGTGCAGGCTAGTCTCTTCTAGTCTCATTATCAAGTTCTTAGCAATGAGATTTGCTTTGCTGTTTTCTTTGCAACCAAATGCCATCTGCTCACACATCTATTTTTAGAACTGGGATTACACAGCAGTCTATTCTATGCTTTGTGAAATGACAAGGGCTATTTCAGAAACAATAAAATTTCTGCTAGTTTTTAAGTAGTGACATCATCAAATTGCGAAATCATAAACCATAAAAGCTACATACTTTTGCATGCTAATGACCTTCAAAAATTGATGTTTTTTTAACATCCTATTGATTTTCCTCATTCAATTTAGAATATATGATGCATTTAATATTTTTCAAAGCCTTAGGTAATCCCTTTCAAACTTTCTTTATAATAAACATAAAAGGCTTAATTCTGACAATGATGATGATATCAAAAATGATCTCTCTCTGGAATTATGGCAAATTACCCAAAGTTCCCTTGGAGCAATTCATTTCAAAGAAAAGGGCAATACAATTTTACATGATCAATTTTAAAGTTTTGGGAAGATTTGAGGCCCAATATGAAAAGAGCAAATCTTGAACAGGGAAAATTTTGACACATGCAACAGTTTTCAGGTGAAATTTGGCATTTAAAGATCTTTAAAGGGGGATGCTCTCAATGACATAATATGACATTGTAACTGTTGGCATGTGGGAAGAAACTCTTTTGATAGCAAAATGAATGAAAATGATTGGTTGGTTGGTCTCAAATGGCTATCAAATAAACAATTCTATTTGTCTCATTGTTGTAATAAAGTCGGTGCAAAATTTTTCATTGTTAAAAAGGTGAGCCTATGGGTGACTCGCAGAGGCCAGGTCTTTTATAAAACCTGAATGAGAGAATCTTCGCTTCAAGAACAATTTTCGCACATAAATATTTTTTCTCGCTGCAAATGATTGTATTTATTTATTGCGATGCAAAAGCTGAGCGTTGTTTGGCTATAGCTTTGAGAAGAGGATTCCATCATGCAGCGATTATCAATGAAAACAATGCGGAGTATAAACATATTATTAGTCTCTAAACAGTAGACTTTTGTACAATAGACGATTATGCTAAAGATGGCAGCAAAGAAGTTAGATGCATTGCATTCTTTAATCAACTCCCTATGGATTTGTTAAAGATTCGTAATTGGAATGCAACGCATCTTTGTAAAAAGCTTCCTCTCACCATCTTTTGCGTTATCATCTATTACTGCATGTGACAGAACAGCTTAATCAAGGGGGTAGCTTAACCAAAGGTATATTAAACACGAGAAAGCAAAATACAGAACAAGAAAAGATTGGAAATATCTCACTTACCATCAGCATAAAATTGCCATTCGTCTTCAATGCAAAACTCTGCATGCAATGCTGATACGCAGAACCAGATGACGGGCTGTCAGGCTTCTCTTTTTTGACGGTCGCAATGTCAGCACTATGATGACTTGATGTTGTTGAACCAGGGTCACTTCCACTTGACCTTGCTCTTGGTTCTTCATCCGGTGAACGTCTTTTCAGATTTGATGACGCATACCCTGAGCCTAATACGATGGACCCTTGTGAGACATATTTATGAGTATGACCANATTGGCTGCAGTAAAGTCAGAGCTCAACACAACTAATGTCTTTGTGAATCTGTGCATTGGGAACAAAGGAGGGCTGATCTGTATCACTTTCTACGGCCGTAGAAAGTGATTAGGATCAGCAGCCATTCAGTTCTTCTATTCTTTGTATTGTTCTGATCACCCAATCAGATGCGTGACAGACTGCCTTTAATCAAGGGGGTAGCTTTATCAAGGAGACATGGTATATTAAACACGAGAAAGCAAACTACAGAACAAGAAAAGATTGGAAATATCTCACTTACCATCAGCATAAAATTGCCATTCGTCTTCAATGCAAAACTCTGCATGCAATGCTGATACGCAGAACCAGATGACGGGCTGTCAGGCTTCTCTTTTTTGACGGTCGCAATGTCAGCACTATGATGACTTGATGTTGTTGAACCAGGGTCACTTCCACTTGACCTTGCTCTTGGTTCTTCATCCGGTGAACGTCTTTTCAGATTTGATGACGCATACCCTGAGCCTAATACGATGGACCCTTGTGAGACATATTTATGAGTATGACCAGCGTTACTTTGTGATTTGTCCGACTGCATGACAATATGATTTGTCATGTTTGGCGATATCCTCTTTGTGTGTTCCATCCCATGAGGTGATTTTGACTTTCTTTCACTACCCAAACTTTGGATCTTTGCAAGTGTGGCGGCGACGTTGCTTGACAATTTCATTGGAAATGAGCTTGATGATGTCATTTGCTTCAAACTTCGAATTTGCTGGATGCAATTGTCAGGAAAATCTTTTCTCCCAAAAAAAGTATTTCCAGTTGCTGATTTTGATGACGGAAGTGAGACCATGTCTGGTTTTTTCCCACCAAGATGGATGTTATTCCCATTTATGTGACTTAACGATCGCTGACTTGACACACCCCCACTGGACAGAATAATATGATTATTGCCTGCATGATGGTGGTCATTTGACGATGACCCTCGCACATGCTTTGGCACATAATGCGGGATGCCTGGAGATGACAATGCTATGTATTGCGTGGATGAGGAACTTGGGGTCGTCACTGGCTCTGAGATTCTCTTGTTAACAGCGGACATTGCTTCAATAGGGTTAAGTTTATGTGGGACATGTTTGTGCCCAAGGATTCCGCCTGTTTGCTTGATCGTCACTTGTTGACTGGAACTTCCAACAGGGACAGTTCTTATGTCACGATGAGATAACGTAGATGTTGCAGTTTGTGTTACAGGTGCCTGGGAGCCAGTTGATGTGCCATTTTTTGTTCCAATACCATATTGTTCCATTCTTCTTTGCAAATCTTCCTGAGAGTACACTGTACCAATTTTGGTGAGGTAACCGCACATCTTCTCCACATCAAGAGCAAATCTAAGATCATTGTACGCTAAAGGTCTCTGCCTGTATTTTAGACTGTTCAGATTATGTAGGCGCGTACCTAGCACTTTTCTGCAATATAATAACGCAACGTCACTGCCATTTTCAACAGCATACTTTGCGAAATCATGATTATGTTCTAAGATAGTGCTCATTTGAGTTAAATCTTTCTTTTGTTTTGCAAGTAATCCTAATTTGGTCTGCACTAAACCTTGCAGCTCTGCAACGAGAACTCTTTCTCTGTGTTTTAACGCTTTGATAACTGATTCCACAGATTTGCTTACTTCTTTCTCAATTTCTTTTTCCTTCTCTTCTAAACCTGTCCCTACATTTTCTACATCTCGAATCGTATCATTCAGTAATCCTAGATTTACTTTCAAGTATTGTAACAATTTCTTCAACACTTCACGATGTTTACCAGCAGCTTCATTAATAAACTGATATCTGTGATCTTTATGTTCAACAAGTTGACAATCTCTGCAAGTTAATTTATCACAAGTTGCACAAAATAATCTGAGCTGTTCATGAGGGTGCAATTTGCAATATAATGGTTTTTGATCAGGACTTGAAGCAGGACTATCTTGCTCTTTTAGTTCGCTATCCTTTTCATACTCCTCTTTAGTTTTAATAATATGATCCCTTGTAACTTTAACTCTCTGATGAGCTTGTTTACAAGCATCGCAAAGCCATTCTCGGCAGTTCAAGCAAAATGAGCTGGCAGCACTTTCATCTTCGCAAGAAGTGCAATTCTTGTCAGCCTGGCCTAGTCTCTCAAGATTAACTTCACAGCCAACTGCTTCGATAACAAACTGGTTGTTCAAAAATCCAGCTATCCCATTATTAGAAACAAGAAACTCTTGTCCACATGAAGGACATTTTAACCTTGGATTTAACGCAGCATTTGCATCGCCATCTGTTGAGGTGCTACTTTGTTTTTCATATCTTTCTTGGAGGCATTTCTCGCAGAATGAATGCAAGCAAGGTAATAATTTCGGCGATGTATTAGCAACGACAGGATTCAAATTACACAGCCCGCAAATAAAGAATTTAGTGCTGTTATCCTTCTTGCTTGTAACTGCAGAAAGTTGTTCGGATAATGTTGTGTCTGAAGATGGCGACGCAGCAGCGAAATCGGCGTCAGTGTCGCCGCCATCAGTAGTACTAGGCGGTAAATCTGGTCCGCCGTCTCCATTGAGATTCTCTTCGTCTGAAGGACTTGAAGCTGTCGTCTTTTGGTGGAGTGTATCAGTTAAGTTCGCATCCATTTTCTCCGGCTCTGCTTCGAGTTCCTCCAACTGCATTTCTTCCTTATCTTGCTCCATACTTTGGAGAAACGTTTTATAGTTTGAATGATGCAAATAGATGGTTTTTTGGGGTATAAAAACAATAAAAATAGAGGTGAATTGTGCGAGGCGGCATTGCTTGGCCCTTGGTCTTGGAGAAGAAGAGAAATTGTCACTGCACAATGCAAACTCATTGACCATTAGATCCACCAACAAATGTCATACATCGCAAGAAGGTTTTTCAAATGCAAAGGAAAACCCTTTACAAACTCATCAAAAATATCCGATTTTGACAATAAGTCCTTCCTATTTTATAATTTCTAAGTCATTTAAGTTCATTATCTATATAAATTGAAATTAATTTGCAAAGAACTGCAGTTAACGTGCTTTAGAATATTAAAACTATCGAGAGAAACCCTTCGCGAAAAAACTGCCGATAAAAAATATCAGCGATACTTTTTCTGCAATAATAATATTAACTTCGTTCATTTTTTCTTTTCTCTACATTAACTGAATATTCACTGTCTTCACTCGCAAGAAAGCTTCAAATTTCCAATAAAATTTGCGAAGACTGATGATTTTTTGTGCTTGAAAATGTGATTTTTGAACAGTTTTTGCTGAGGTTCAAAACCTATTTTCGAATACACACAAAGTTCATCTTCTGAGTCATAGAAACAATTTCATATCATTCCCACTTCGCTCTTAATTTAGACATGAATTTTTGGCTAGCCATCGTTTGCCTGCAATTTCTGTGAATCAAAATGTTGGCAGCCAAATTTACACGGACAGGCGCGCAACTAGAAATTTTACAGGGCAGGGGTCAAAACCAGAAAAAGGGCACGCTCCTGATTATTTCTCCTGAGAGTCAATTTTCAAACTCAGAAGCCGAAAGCAGAAATCAAGGGATATTTCTTCTACATTTGCTTCTGTAAAGCATACCAATCAATAAAGATGTCAACTCGCAGCGTTAGCAATTTGAAAGTGGATAAAGGAAACGCGAGCGAAGCGAGCTATGAGGGGGTCCGGGGGCTTGCCCCCGGGAAAATTTTTAAAAATCACAGCCCCCAGATCATCGGAGAGTGCATNTTTGCGTTTTGAAGCCTCATGTTTAGAAAAAATCGCAAATAATTTCGGAAAAAAAGTTAAATTTCAACATAATAAACTCTAATATTTAGTTCAAGACCTTGGCAATTCAACAAATTTCGATACTTTATCGCAAGAAACCGTCGAAATACATTCCTGCAATGCGTCAGATTACCACAGTTTTTCCCAAAAAAGGGCACTTTGGCCCTTTTGAAAAAAAGGGCAGGGGTCTGGACCCCCTGGACCCCCCCCGTAGTTGCGCGCCTGACGGAATGTGATGTGACTATGAAAACAAACTTGGAACGAAAAACAGCCAGAAATATAAATACTAATAATGCTAATGCTAATGCGATTTGCCAACTTTGGAGCTTAGCAAAAACTAATTATTTCTTGTATTGTTCTTTCTTTGTCTCATAGTTCTTTTAATTTATCCGTGAAGTGGATTTGCTTTGAATATAAAGCGAAGTGGAGATTACGTTATCGCTGAGAACTGCCTAGAAATAATTATGAAATTGAGATCTCGAGGTTTTCTTCCAAAAAGTTGCCTTATATAATTATATAATTAAATAAGTTTGTTTACCCTGGTTTGAAAATGTTCCCGAAAGATTTGTTTGCTCCCTGTTCTCAACTTCCCCTTCTATCTATAGTCGCGCTCCCTTGATACCAGCCCTTTTCAGGCCCTGCTCCCATCTCCCAAAATACCCTAACCACACCCAGCCTCGAAAACACCGGATTGCATGTCCAAAAGTTTTAGAAAGTTTGGCGAACTTCCAACGTTTACAAAACTCCCGGAGACGTATGTAAAATAAGCGTTGCCAAGATTGACAGCTTGTGACGTAGTTTATGAATATTTAATCATGTGACTTTGATTGACAGGCAGTTATGTGATGTCATATCCGGCGTGTGGTCGACGCATTTCTTTTGTTTCGAATGCTTCACGTGCATTGTTTTGTGTTTTGGGTGCACGTTAACACACGCGTAGCAACAATTTTGGTCACATGACTCTTTGATTGACAGCTGAAAACATTACGTAGTTAGAGCGAGTCACCACCCGTTCCTTTGTTCGAAATCGCGTGTTCACTGCTTAGCAATGAAGCGTTCGAAATTCGACTAAGATCATAATTCGTTGTAAACTTTGCAACTGAGCTTGCATTCCTAAAATTTATCAAATTTCCTCTCGATATTTTAATCATGAAAACAGTTTTATCCCTACACTTCATTCTTTCAAGCTTTTCAAAATAAAATCGTTGTTGCCAAGGTTTCTTAGTTTATCCTCGTAACAATGTTTGATAAACCGAACTTCATTTATTCTCAGGCAAAAGTCATTCAAGCGTTGCTCGGATTTTTATCAAAACAAACACAAATATTTCATATTGCAAATATCAATAAAGAAATTTCAATATAGTGTAAATACTGTACACGATTCGTCAGAAATTTCCACAAATAAACTTTTATCTAGCTATTTTAGCTTCGCACAGTTTGCCAAATTATATAACTTGGATTTTGTCCAACATCAATATCAAGATTTCATGGTCCTCATTGTTTACAAATTGGAAGCAGGGCTGTTCTTGTCCTACTGTTCTTGTTGGCAACCCCATCCAGTGAAAATTGTGGAGCGGAGGATAATAAAATGATTTGAACATGTTCCAACTTGCACACTTACTGATAAAAACTTCCATTATTGCTGGATTTCTCACAGGAGGCCCAATGTATAGCAGTGAGAGGGTCTTCGCAAGTACTACATATGTCACATATGAATGTTTCTTGCCTACAATTCATATGACAGTTATTTCGTCTTTTTTACTTTTTGTGTCCTTGCTTTTGGGCAATCAAATACAGCGCCTCGAAGAAGGCTAACCATCAATAATGTGTGTGGTATGGAAACCCGTCTGTTTTGAATTGCATTACTACTGTACTGCAGTATCTATGTATAATATAAAGATCTTTATATTATACATAGATACTGCAGTACAGTAGTAACGCAATTCAAAACAGACGGGTTTCCATACCACACACATTATTGATGGTTAGCCTTCTTCGAGGCGCTGTATTTGATTGCCCAAAAGCAAGGACACAAAAAGTAAAAAAGACGAAATAACTGTCATATGAATTATAGGCAAGAAACATTCATATGTGACATATGTAGTACTTGCGAAGACCCTCTCACTGCTATACATTGGGCCTCCTGTGGCTTTCTGTGCCCGAATGGCCCGAAGCGAAACCTGTTTTTTATCAAACACAAATTCTGTTTTTTATCAAACACTTCCAGAGCTTTATCTCACTCTTGTCAAAGGAAGGCAGATATTGTCGATTGCACACAAAGCAAGAACAGGATATCTCGAGGATATCTTGGCCCTGATTTTGTCAAAATGTGACAGGGATACAGGCAACTATTCCATTAACGGAAGTGACAAGTCATCACACAAGTCATCTCATAAGTCAGTTGTGCCAGGACTTGTCAATTTGTACGGCATTTTTGGCAAGGAAAGGTTATATTCCTTCCCTCAATGTTGCACAAAAAGTTGAATTCAGCGTTCAGCGTTCTTCTTGGCTTGGGCAGATGCAAATCCTATTTGAGGTGGCGGCAATAAACAGTAGCGGCGCCAAGGGGGTGAACTGGGGTGGAGAAGTCGACGCAATTATTCTCAAGACGCTGCATCGACAGTAAAGAACATGCCCTAGTATTCTTAAAACCTTGAATGCGCAAATTTTATCGCAGTTTTTAATCAAATCCTATGCTTTTGTGATTCCGCAACTTTGTAATTGCGGTTTTGAAGGGACTTATCGCTCCATTGTTATGTTATGTAACGTTTTTAGGTTACGTAATACACCTGCATAGAGCTGAGTCAACAGTCGTTGAACACGTTCGGATTTTAAGTTAAAGAAAACCATGGATAAACAGCTGTTTTGGGTTTTAGGCCAGGTTGCAGCCACATGTGTGATTAGCCATGGTGTTCTAGCCTGCGTGTGCAGACTTTGTGTGCAGACTTTGTTGGTCACTGGGGAGGAGGGGAAAGAACTCAGGCTATGGTGTTCGTCCGTTGATTAGGTTTTAGTCATTTTGAAGACGGATGCACAAGGTTCATGTGTGCAGCGTTTCTGAGCAGCTTGAACATGCTAAAAAAAACTCGCTTGCAAGTTTGTGCAGTTGAGAATACTGAGCTAAAAGGTGTGGTCTATAAATAGGACAAAGAAAACCTTACACATGAAATTGTTTCCTTGGCTTAGTTTTGTTGATACAGGCGCGGAGATCATCAAATACAGCAGGCTATTTATATATAGACCTAAGATATCTCAGCTTTGAAATCTTGTCATTTTGCTAACAATGATTCTTTGCGGCCCCAAAGTAAACTTTTGTATAATATGAAAGTCGTTTCTAGTGTAGGTTCTGTTTGTTTTGCCCTTCATTCCGCGCGCAAAGGATCATGGTTAGCAATGGGCCTTTAAGCTCAATTCATACTTAAGGCACTTTTATGGTGCGATGAGGCTCGACGCTATGAAGTTCAAAACTTTCTCGCATTGGCTTGATTGGAATGCGTCGCCGCGCTTCATTGTTATCTGGAACGCTTCAAGAACGACGCTTCAAATGTGAATGCAGCACTACGATTCATTAAAGTCCCGAAGTAACAATTTGAAAACAATTTTTTATTGGGGGANAGCCAAATTTACACGGAATGTGATGTGACTATGAAAACAAACTTGGAACGAAAAACAGCCAGAAATATAAATACTAATAATGCTAATGCTAATGCGATTTGCCAACTTTGGAGCTTAGCAAAAACTAATTATTTCTTGTATTGTTCTTTCTTTGTCTCATAGTTCTTTTAATTTATCCGTGAAGTGGATTTGCTTTGAATATAAAGCGAAGTGGAGATTACGTTATCGCTGAGAACTGCCTAGAAATAATTATGAAATTGAGATCTCGAGGTTTTCTTCCAAAAAGTTGCCTTATATAATTATATAATTAAATAAGTTTGTTTACCCTGGTTTGAAAATGTTCCCGAAAGATTTGTTTGCTCCCTGTTCTCAACTTCCCCTTCTATCTATAGTCGCGCTCCCTTGATACCAGCCCTTTTCAGGCCCTGCTCCCATCTCCCAAAATACCCTAACCACACCCAGCCTCGAAAACACCGGATTGCATGTCCAAAAGTTTTAGAAAGTTTGGCGAACTTCCAACGTTTACAAAACTCCCGGAGACGTATGTAAAATAAGCGTTGCCAAGATTGACAGCTTGTGACGTAGTTTATGAATATTTAATCATGTGACTTTGATTGACAGGCAGTTATGTGATGTCATATCCGGCGTGTGGTCGACGCATTTCTTTTGTTTCGAATGCTTCACGTGCATTGTTTTGTGTTTTGGGTGCACGTTAACACACGCGTAGCAACAATTTTGGTCACATGACTCTTTGATTGACAGCTGAAAACATTACGTAGTTAGAGCGAGTCACCACCCGTTCCTTTGTTCGAAATCGCGTGTTCACTGCTTAGCAATGAAGCGTTCGAAATTCGACTAAGATCATAATTCGTTGTAAACTTTGCAACTGAGCTTGCATTCCTAAAATTTATCAAATTTCCTCTCGATATTTTAATCATGAAAACAGTTTTATCCCTACACTTCATTCTTTCAAGCTTTTCAAAATAAAATCGTTGTTGCCAAGGTTTCTTAGTTTATCCTCGTAACAATGTTTGATAAACCGAACTTCATTTATTCTCAGGCAAAAGTCATTCAAGCGTTGCTCGGATTTTTATCAAAACAAACACAAATATTTCATATTGCAAATATCAATAAAGAAATTTCAATATAGTGTAAATACTGTACACGATTCGTCAGAAATTTCCACAAATAAACTTTTATCTAGCTATTTTAGCTTCGCACAGTTTGCCAAATTATATAACTTGGATTTTGTCCAACATCAATATCAGGATTTCATGGTCCTCATTGTTTACAAATTGGAAGCAGGGCTGTTCTTGTCCTACTGTTCTTGTTGGCAACCCCATCCAGTGAAAATTGTGGAGCGGAGGATAATAAAATGATTTGAACATGTTCCAACTTGCACACTTACTGATAAAAACTTCCATTATTGCTGGCTTTCTGTGCCCGAATGGCCCGAAGCGAAACCTGTTTTTTATCAAACACAAAATCTGTTTTTTATCAAACACTTGCAGAGCTTTATCCCACTCCTGTCAAAGGAAGACAGATATTGTCGATTGCGCACAAAGCAAGAACAGGATATCTTGGCCCAGATTTTGTCAAAATATGACAGAATACAGACAACTTTGTAAAAAAGTGACAGGATACAGGCAACTATTCCATTAACGGAAGTGACAAGTCATCTCACAAGTCAGTTGTGCCAGGACTTGTCAATTTGTACGGCATTTTTGGCCGTTTTTGGCAAGGACAGGTTATATTCCTTCCCTCAATGTTGCACAAAAAGTTGAATTCAGCGTTCAGCGTTCTTCTTGGCTTGGGCAGATGCAAATCCTATTTGAGGTGGCGGCAATAAACAGTAGCGGCGCTAAGGGTGAACCGGGGTGGAGACGTCTACGCAATTATTCTCAAGACGCTGCATCGACAGTAAGGAACATGCCCTAGTATTCTTAAAACCATGAATGCGCAAATTTTATCGCAGTTTTTAATCAAATCCAACGCTTTTGTGATTCCGCAACTTTGTAATTGCGGTTTTGAAGGGAGTTATCGCTCCATTGTTATGTTATGTAACGTTTTTAGGTTACGTAATACACCTGCATAGAGCTGAGTCAACAGTCGTTGAACACGTTCGGATTTTAAGTTCAAGAAAACCATGGATAAACAGCTGTTTTGGGTTTTAGGCCAGGTTGCAGCCACATGTGTGATTAGCCATGGTGTTCTAGCCTGCGTGTGCAGACTTTGTTGGTCACTGGGGAGGAAGGGAAAGAAAAAAAGTTCCTTTCTTTCCCCTCCTCCCCAGTGACCAACAAAGTCTGCACTCAGGCTATGGTTTTCGTCCGTTGATTAGGTTTTAGTCATTTGAAGACGGATGCACAAGGCTCGTGTGTACAGCGTTTCTGAGCAGCTTGAACATGCTAAAAAAAATCGCTTGCAAGTTTGTGCAGTTGAGAATACTGAGCTAAAAGGTGTGGTCTATAAATAGGACAAAGAAAACCTTACACATGAAATTGTTTCCTTGGCTTAGTTTTGTTGATACAGGCGCGGAGATCATCAAATACAGCAGGCTATTTATAGACCTATGATATCTCAGCTTTCAAATCTTGTCATTTTGCTAACAATGATTCTTTGCGGCCCCAAAGTAAACTTTTGTATAATATGAAAGTCGTTTCTAGCGTAGGTTCTGTTTGTTTTGCCCTTCATTCCGCGCGCAAAGGATCATGGTTAGCAATGGGCCTTTAAGCTCAATTCATACTTGAGGCACTTTTATGGTGCGATGAGGCTCGACGCTATGAAGTTCAAAACTTTCTCGCATTGGCTTGATTGGAATGCGTCACCTCTCTTCATTGTTATATGGAACGCTTCAAGAACGACGCTTCAAATGTGAATGCAGCATTACGATTCATTAAAGTCCCGAAGTAACAATTTGAAAACAATTTTTTATTGGGGGAGACAAAATTTGTGAGATCGGGGACCAGTTGTAGAGATCTTGGAAACATGACTCTGCTGTATCATTAGGGACCCATTGCTAACCATGATCCTTTGTGGCGTCAAAGCTAGACTTGCCCCAAGTCTATTTCGTCAACTCAGTCAAAATGTTAAAAAAAAAACGAAGGTGGGAAAGGGAAAAGCGAAATTTCGCTTTTCCCTTTCCCACCTTCGTTTTTTTTTAACGTTTTGACTGAGTTGACGAAATAGACTTGGGGCAAGTCTACGTCAAAGCCCACTTTCGTGATATCTGAACGTCGTTTTTGGCCTACGTTCTCTTTATCTCGCTTTTCATTCGGCGCACAAAGGATCATGGTTAGCAATGAGGAAATCAGACCCTGAATTTTTGAAAGAACAATCGAAAAACAATAGGATAATCAAAGGAGAACAATAGGCTGACGTAAAAAATAGTAATACGCCAATATANAGGTTATATTCCTTCCCTCAATGTTGCACAAAAAGTTGAATTCAGCGTTCAGCGTTCTTCTTGGCTTGGGCAGATGCAAATCCTATTTGAGGTGGCGGCAATAAACAGTAGCGGCGCTAAGGGTGAACCGGGGTGGAGACGTCTACGCAATTATTCTCAAGACGCTGCATCGACAGTAAGGAACATGCCCTAGTATTCTTAAAACCATGAATGCGCAAATTTTATCGCAGTTTTTAATCAAATCCAACGCTTTTGTGATTCCGCAACTTTGTAATTGCGGTTTTGAAGGGAGTTATCGCTCCATTGTTATGTTATGTAACGTTTTTAGGTTACGTAATACACCTGCATAGAGCTGAGTCAACAGTCGTTGAACACGTTCGGATTTTAAGTTCAAGAAAACCATGGATAAACAGCTGTTTTGGGTTTTAGGCCAGGTTGCAGCCACATGTGTGATTAGCCATGGTGTTCTAGCCTGCGTGTGCAGACTTTGTTGGTCACTGGGGAGGAAGGGAAAGAAAAAAAGTTCCTTTCTTTCCCCTCCTCCCCAGTGACCAACAAAGTCTGCACTCAGGCTATGGTTTTCGTCCGTTGATTAGGTTTTAGTCATTTGAAGACGGATGCACAAGGCTCGTGTGTACAGCGTTTCTGAGCAGCTTGAACATGCTAAAAAAAATCGCTTGCAAGTTTGTGCAGTTGAGAATACTGAGCTAAAAGGTGTGGTCTATAAATAGGACAAAGAAAACCTTACACATGAAATTGTTTCCTTGGCTTAGTTTTGTTGATACAGGCGCGGAGATCATCAAATACAGCAGGCTATTTATAGACCTATGATATCTCAGCTTTCAAATCTTGTCATTTTGCTAACAATGATTCTTTGCGGCCCCAAAGTAAACTTTTGTATAATATGAAAGTCGTTTCTAGCGTAGGTTCTGTTTGTTTTGCCCTTCATTCCGCGCGCAAAGGATCATGGTTAGCAATGGGCCTTTAAGCTCAATTCATACTTGAGGCACTTTTATGGTGCGATGAGGCTCGACGCTATGAAGTTCAAAACTTTCTCGCATTGGCTTGATTGGAATGCGTCACCTCTCTTCATTGTTATATGGAACGCTTCAAGAACGACGCTTCAAATGTGAATGCAGCATTACGATTCATTAAAGTCCCGAAGTAACAATTTGAAAACAATTTTTTATTGGGGGAGACAAAATTTGTGAGATCGGGGACCAGTTGTAGAGATCTTGGAAACATGACTCTGCTGTATCATTAGGGACCCATTGCTAACCATGATCCTTTGTGGCGTCAAAGCTAGACTTGCCCCAAGTCTATTTCGTCAACTCAGTCAAAATGTTAAAAAAAAAACGAAGGTGGGAAAGGGAAAAGCGAAATTTCGCTTTTCCCTTTCCCACCTTCGTTTTTTTTTAACGTTTTGACTGAGTTGACGAAATAGACTTGGGGCAAGTCTACGTCAAAGCCCACTTTCGTGATATCTGAACGTCGTTTTTGGCCTACGTTCTCTTTATCTCGCTTTTCATTCGGCGCACAAAGGATCATGGTTAGCAATGAGGAAATCAGACCCTGAATTTTTGAAAGAACAATCGAAAAACAATAGGATAATCAAAGGAGAACAATAGGCTGACGTAAAAAATAGTAATACGCCAATATATCAAATCTTGATTTCCTTAACTCCAACCCTGACCCTAAACCTAACCAAAAAACTAACCCCAACCCTAATTTATTACAATGTTAACCCTAACCCTAAGCTATTTCAAGGTTATATGATATATTGGCGTACTCCCAAAAAAATGGGTTTCTTAAAGGCGTGAATTTACTGTAACACTAATCAGTCCTCTGAAGATGTAACCTTGAGTACAGCAACTGATTTCGCTGAGCAAACCAAACACAAATACAGAAAAAGAAACTTCAAAGATCTGATTAAGATCTGCAACATAATTAAATGTTGGTGATTTTCCAAAACGCGCAAGTTTCTGTTTATTCACCCAGTAGGAGTTGAGGGTGTTCTATATATTCAAAATGAATGAATCCCAGGGATGTTGAGGTGGGCGTACTCAAAGTTGAAGCAATAAAACCAGCGTGTTGAAGCTTCGCCCACTCATGCGTTACTCTCGTGCAAACTGAAACTTGTTTTTCGTGCTTGTTGCTCTCCATCCTACGCAGAATTCGACTGCGAAATTGATTCAAAAGGTTTGCAAGATCGACAAACAAGATTCCATCTTTTCATTCGATAGCCCATCATTTGCTTGAACAATATTGCTTGACTCCTTTGCTAAATAACTAAAGCGGCAGTTGCGATTGCCAAGACTGAGTTTTGGAGATTTTTAGGCCGTTTGGGTTTGGCATTTGAAGGATTTTTTATGAACCTGTCTTGTTGAAAAAAATTCGATCTTCGTTGTTTGAGTCGCCATTTTGCAGGAAAATTTCGCTTGTTTTATGGCTCTTGTCAAATGAAGGTTTTCCAATGATATAGAAGCCCATCTATATCAATGAGGTTTTCCGTAAAAAGCAACGCCTACATTGCAGTTTCGTGCTGTTTGAGGCTCGAGGCTAGGCAGTTTCAGAGGGCTAGCCTCATGCTGATATGCTAACAATAACAGATACCAATGGGAACGACGAGGTTGGGCTTTTGTTGGTGGCATTTTTAGGCTAGACGGAGTAAACAAGTGCAAAGAAGTGGTGTTGTTGTTGCGATAACTGCGACTATGTAGTGCGTCTATTGTTAGGCCGTATTGGGTTTGGAGAGGGTGGCATTCGAACCCGATTCGCAAAAGCAAAGTTGGCTTCAAAAACATTGTAGTGGAAACATTTTAGGCCATTTTGGGTTTGCAGACAGACGGTCTTGGAGCCTTTCATTTCAGCTTCGAGCCATTTAGCAAATAAATCCTCCGGGCAGTTGCGGCTAGGACCATTCTAAAAGCAGAATTATTTCATTATCTGTAGGCAACGGAAAACAGATTTCCGGATAGGATGATGCATTAACCAAAGAAAGCCCGCACGCAAATATTTAGATGGTGAGAGCGGATGGACGGATTTCCGATTCAAGCAAGATTTCTACGTTGTATTATTCATTTAGGATCTTACGGAATCAAGGAATTAATGGTTTAGGAATTTATGAGAGGAAACGAGAAAGACTGAGTGTCATGTCTTGTGTAATGCAAAAGTTTATTAAAGTCTTTGGGCGTGGGATTAATTCCTGCCGAAGAGTTTGATGATGATGATGATGATTGTTGTATACGGAAAGGAATGGGGCCAGTACAGCCAGAGCGTACAGCTAAGAAACTGACTTTTAAGAAACCAGGACAATTTTTTTGAAAATCTTCCTGAAAACGATAAGAAACTTTTTTTAATGCTTGAAAATGTTGAGAATTAAATTGGCAAACTCATTCATGATAAAGCAATTGTAATGAAAAGCCCGGTTTCTGAGAATATTAAGAAACTAGGCAGCCCGACTTTTAAAAAAATCCAGTTTCTTATCGGCAGGTTCTTAATATTTTTAAACTGAAAACAATAAGATGTATATGAACTTGATAACTTCTTATCGAAACTTTGCTTTGCTTTGCCTTGGTTTATGATAAATGAATTGCAATAAAAGACTTAATCAAAGTGTAGCCACGATGAACGACAAAATATCCAATCTGAAGTGTAAGAATGGACAAAAACCTTCTGTTGTGAGCAGCCCTGCCCTTTAGGGTGTAACAATATTTTTCAAAATAATTAACATTTAACCGTAGTAAATACAGGAAATGATGAGACACTCCCTTTCCTGAGCAGCTGTTTGCAAATCGGTAGCATGTGCGTTAATTAGAAAATTAGGCCTGGATAGTCATTTTGGTTAGGCCATCGCTGTGTAAATATGTGGAGTCAAGGGTTGAATCATGGGTGGAGATTTTTCGTAAATTTTAAACCCCAGAATTAAGAACCTTTGGTAGGCTAAGCTAAAAAAGGTGGTGGTTCAGATTTTTAATGTATGTCTCAATCGGAAAAAATTACTTTAAATTCCTTTTAGCTATCAAACCAACGAGTATGCTTTTACTCAATAAGACCTCCTTTGGTGTATGCATAGTTGTATGGATGGAAAACCTTGACCAAGCAGATAAATGTGCGCAGAATTCTTCTTTTCGTGGGATTTACGTGGGCTATGTTATCAGCTGCGTTAAATTGTAATGACAGGAAACGAAATCAAGAAAGGGACACGTGACTCCTTTATTTCGCGATTTGATATTTTGGTAAAAAAGATCAAATTTTGGCTGAATTTAGATATGTGGTCAGGTGCGTCAGGTGATGACCTCAACTGAGAAATATTGCTGGCAGGACCTTTGAAACGATAATGAGTCATGCTTGCTTATGTAATTCAGAGTTGAAGGGAACAGGGTTGTTACGCCGGCATTTCCCCGGTGAAGCGGGATTCCCGGCCAGCCGAGATCCCGCCTCATATAGCTTAACTACATAAAAAAGCTCGAGCGTTCACATGAGAAAACATTTCCCCGGCTAGCCGAGATCTCGCTGGAGCACTACCGGGATCCCGCCTAGCCGAGGAAATATTTTCCCATATGAACAGGTTTTCCCGGCAAAGCGGGGTAGACTCTTTTGTTTATCGTTAATCCTTTGGCGCCAGAGACAAAGCACTATTGTTTAGTTTCCCCGGCTAGCCGGGGAAACTTTTCTCATATGAAAGGTCAATGATCATTTCCCCGGCTAGGCAGGATTCCCGCTTCACCGGGAAAATGCCGGGGAAACTTTCTCCATATGAACAGGCCCTAAGATGTTGATCATCGTTAAAGGGTTTGTGCAAGGTTAAAAGCTTGCATTTGCAAAGAGCAAAACAATCTAAAAATATCCCATTCAAATCAACGTTGCACACGCGCCGTGAACAATGGATAGCGAGAGAAACGATGCAATGTCTGAGTGTTTTCTTTGTTCTATTTATATAAAGCCTCACATCGGTGAGCCATTGCTAACAACCTGACGGCTATGGGTTGGGCGCGTTGACAATAAGCTGCAACTACGTGCATGGAGAGAGAAACAGGCGGAAATTCAAACAAGCAACGCGTTAAAGCGAATGAAATAAGCTAAACGATGAACAAAATGGGCCTAACAACCCTGTATTATGATCCGTGGAACAAGGGAACAATGGCCGATTTTGTAACAATAGCATCAGTTGCTTTTGATTGACGCGCAGCGATTAGCGATCGCAAATCAAGACGAACGAAGCCGCAAAAGATACCCCGAAACCTACATGACTAACTGTCTCGTTGTGCAAACGAAAAAGCCTTGTTAAGGAAAGGCCTTGAGAATATATATATCGAAAGAAGAAGTGTCCAGTTCCTCTGAAGATGCCCGAGTGGGCGAAACTAGTCAGCACTGGAAGAAAAATAAAAGCGCAAAAGACCAAATCGATGCCTGTTCTATTATGAGTAGTTAGGCCCTCTTCTAACCGTACACTATATCGAATAAAATAGATTTAAAAATCTGCCTCGCGGATTTTATTTATTTAGTTCAGGAACTGAGCATTGTGTGTTTGAAATACAGTCAAATATACGAGAACGGCAAGTCCCGCGGGTCAGCGTCTGAATTGGATACATAAAATCCGCGAGGCAGATGTTGAAAGCTATCCTTCTTCTTTCGATACATACTGATGATTTTTCTTAACAACCCCTTTTTGCACGCACAACGAAAATGCAGATCAGAGTCAGCCTTACCCTCTTCTATGCCTGTGTTGTAACGTTGTATTACATTACGTAGAAACTCGTAGAATCTTTTTGTTTATAACTTTGTTATATCATTTTAATCACAATACTACTAAAATTAAAATACAACATAAGTTGGAAATTAAAACTTATATGTTGTCGATACAAGCTTAGTTGCAGGTTCTACCACAATCTCGTCCCCAGAGTGAGTTCGCTGCTCTACCTGGCATACAAGTCTCAGTTCTGCAATTTGATTGGTTATTCGAAAGCAATAGAAAACATAAATTATTTGCTGAAAAGTTACTAATTATTCAAATAAGAGAAACATAATTTAGTCCCTAAGCAACAATCATTACAATGTTACTTTGTTGCTTAAAATCGAGGTCGCATAATTAGCGTTACCTAGCGAACCGTATATTCATAATGGCTGCTAATCTGCCCATTTTTTAGGCAAATGTTTGTAACGTGTACCAGAGTGTTCACTCGGCTTTGAGAATAGCGAATGACGTAAGAACTCCCTGGGAACGAGGTTGATCCTACCAAAGATTTATGGAGGTCTGAAATCGATGACACTGATATTAGATGAATTGGGACTAAGCCCTGTTATCTATTTTTGACGTAACAGACTGTTTTTCTTCTTCAGAACATGCGAAGGATAACTTAAGCGTTAAGCTAAAGAACCAACAATTGACAGGCTACCATAAATCATTCATTTAACCGACTTCGAAGAAGTTAATTGCAACCTGGAGAACATATTCTGTATGTTTCTGCATTTCTTGGATTGATGCTTTTTGACTTATAAATAATTGTCGAAAATATTGTGATGTTATGGAATGGCCTAGCGATACAGGGCAACATTAATTAGCAAACATGTCATCCTCTTTGGGGGATGAAATCGCCCGGAATAATTTAGTCATGCTCCTTGGCATCGCATTTTCATCCTCCCAAAGGAATAACACATGCTAAAGCATGTACAAGTCATTGCTGTAGGTCAGAAATATTAAGGAATTTTGATCGTGATTTTATGCCATATTTGAAGGTTTCTCGAAGATAATTTCTCGAGAAAATCCCTCATAATTTCTAAAATCAATTCAAACATGTCCATCATCAAACAGTAGATTTGCCAAAATTATTGCCTTGATATCCAGGGAGCAGTGGCCTTTCAAATGGGGATTGTTTTTTTACTCACCTAGTAGGACATTCAAGCAGCTAGGCTTTTGATTCAACTTAATTTGAATTTTTTTGAAACTCCCACAATAAATGGTACAACACTCCTACTAGGGATCTAGAGACCTCTGCCTTGGCCTACGAATGTCAACAGTATTCAGTAGACGATTACGCTAAAAATGGCGGCGAGGAACTTTTTACCAGGATGCATTGCGTCCTAATTACGAATCTTTAATTTAACGATTATATAGGAATTCGATTAAAGAACGCAATGCATCTTGGTAAAAAGTTCCTCGCCGCCATTTTTAGGGTAATCGTCTATTCTCGACCTGGGAACTCTAACAAATTTGAAAGAAATTTTAAAGACATTCTAAAAGCTCATAATAACTACGCATATATACAATAAATCTAAATAGAACACGATCAAATCATAGATTAATCATTGATTCGAGATGTTTCCTCTAAGCCATAACTAGCCTCACTGCATAAGGCCCTTAACTTACGCTCATCTAATTGAATTGAATTGCTGCTGTTGTTGTCGCTGCAGTGAGGCTAGTTGTAGTTGTAGCGTTATGAGTTCAGTCAAAGAGCGAAACTACGACATGTATTGAGTCTAAGCCATAACTACAATAAGAACTATAATAGTCTTCCCCTACATTCGGATGCTCCATAGAACACGATCAAATCATAGATTAATCATTGATTCGAGATGTTTCCTCTAAGCCATAACTACAATAAGAACTATAATAGTCTTCCCCTACATTCGGATGCTCCACAATAACAANAGCCATAACTAGCCTCACTGCATAAAGCCCTTAACTTACGCTCATCTAATTGAATTGAATTGCTGCTGTTGTTGTCGCTGCAGTGAGGCTAGTTGTAGTTGTAGCGTTATCAGTTCAGTCAAAGAGCGAAACTACGACATGTATTGAGTCTAAGCCATAACTACAATAAGAACTATAATAGTCTTCCCCTACATTCGGATGCTCCATAGAACACGATCAGATCATAGATTAATCATTGATTCGAGATGTTTCCTCTAAGCCATAACTACAATAAGAACTATAATAGTCTTCCCCTACATTCGGATGCTCCACAATAACAAAGTAAAACCTTACCAGGCACGCTACCAACATCATAAGAATAGTCCCATGTCAGTTCAGTTAATGCTGGGATGTTCCTGAAAAGAAAGGAAGAGTATTATTCAAAGTTAGGAAGGAAGAAGAAGAAGAAGAAGAAGAAGAAGAGGTAAATAATGAGTATGAATGAGATTTAGGTTTGGTGAAAAATTCTTGATGATATTTATACACAAATGCTTTCTGATTTGTAGGCCCTAGAAAAAGACTGTATAGGGTGTATTTTGGAATGGTCAGTACAAATGCAAAAAAGAAAATCAATATTTTCCAAATATCATTGCTCTTTTAATGTTACCAATACAGTAAGCACACGCGAATAAGAAACACTGTTTTCAATTTCAGCCCATTGTTTAAAAACAGTAAGTTTTGTCCATTGTTATTTCAAAAATTCAGTATCTGAGTCTCTGAAATCTATGCTTTTTGTCCAAAAGTCACACTCTGATGAGAACGTAGGTTCAAAAGGCCTCACTGTGCCAGAAATCTGTCTGTTTCTTTGCGTCCGCCTCCTTCAAAGTATATAATTTTCAGTAACCACATTTAGTATCAAGTTTTTCTTATTTATGGGTACATGCTGTGCGTCAAGTCAAATAGATGCCTGGGACTTCGAATCGATTTTTCGCCTGTCCTTTCCGTCCAGTACCGTACAAGGATGACCTTATGTTGCAGAAAAGGAGGAAGCACTTGCTTGCCTTGGAACAGATCGAATAAAAATAGAACTTAAACAAGCGGGAATAAATCTACTCTTGTGTTTAAAAATATTCACTTATTCAATGCATGTTTGCATTTCATCCAAAAAGAAAATTGAAAGATGAATAAGAAATAAGAATAAGAAAGGAAAGAAATAAGAAAAATTATAATCACTGCTGAGCAAAGAAAGCGACGAGTGGAAATCTCAGATCATGGGTGTCAACAAATATATTTTGTACAAACAGATTCGGCACGCAGCTATGCTAAGGAAAAAAGAGAGAGAATTGTCAAGTAAAAACGACATGAGGTGGTTTTTNAAAGGCCTCACTGTGCCAGAAATCTGTCTGTTTCTTTGCGTCCGCCTCCTTCAAAGTATATAATTTTCAGCAACCACATTTAGTATCAAGTTTTTCTCATTTATGGGTACATGCTGTGCGTCAAGTCAAATAGATGCCTGGGACTTCGAATCGATTTTTCGCCTGTCCTTTCCGTCCAGTACCGTACAAGGATGACCTTATGTTGCAGAAAAGGAGGAAGCACTTGCTTGCCTTGGAACAGATCGAATAAAAATAGAACTTAAACAAGCGGGAATAAATCTACTCTTGTGTTTAAAAATATTCACTTATTCAATGCATGTTTGCATTTCATCCAAAAAGAAAATTGAAAGATGAATAAGAAATAAGAATAAGAAAGGAAAGAAATAAGAAAAATTATACTCACTGCTGAGCAAAGAAAGCGACGAGTGGAAATCTCAGATCATGGGTGTCAACAAATATATTTTGTACAAACAGATTCGGCACGCAGCTATGCTAAGGAAAAAAGAGAGAGAATTGTCAAGTAAAAACGACATGAGGTGGTTTTTGTGCAGTTCTCGTCAAGAGAGATTTCTATTTAAATAAAGATTTCTTTTTAAATATGTAATACTTCTGCTTAAACTTATCTTGAATAAAATTTGTATATCATATTATGTTATGCAAGGAAAATACTGTGGGTGTACCACAAGCGTCTCTTCTGGGTCCACTGCTATTCAAACCTTGCTAAACGATCTACTTTTAATTATTCCTTTTTGCAAATTTATTTTATTTAGCCTATTAACTATATTAGTCCTCTTCCACTAAATTTTGAGGACCAAAAATTGCGCACTACAGAAACATTAAACTTCTAGGGATTGAAATTGATGATAATTCTTGCAACAGACCTTTTAGCTATTCTACAAAGAGTCTGGATCGAGCGATAGTTTTATACATTTTTATACGAAAGGTTCGACTGAGTGGCGTTAGGGCTTCTATCATTTTTGTGCACATTACAAAGTGTATAAAAATATCGCTCGATCCAGACTCTTTCGTAGAATAGCTAAAAAGTCTATTCTTGCAATTCGACCAGTGAGGCAAGAAAACACTAGGAAAGGTAAACAACTTACGTTAAGATATCTTCCGACATTTCCAAACGATTTTGCATCAATGACGTAACATTGTTCCTCGCCAAATAGCTGTCGTATGCTTTTTTTCTCCGGCTCCACAGTTTCACTTGTCCCTTGCGGGGCACCAGGAGGCGTTATTTGCAGTCGAGCTAATGCTGCTTTTCTTGAAAAATGTCCACCTATTTTGGTCAGAAAAAATACGCATAAATGTCGATTAGGATCTACACAAGAATCCACTATTTTCCCCAAGGTTCCCTTGCTTCCTTCCTACTCTCTACATCTTCCTCTAAACTCTAGAAAGTCAGCAAACTTCGTTATCTTTCTCAAATGGAATATTGCAGTATTGTAAAGATTATTTACCCCTGTTTTTAATTTTCTAATTCAACCAGACTGCGTATCCAATAACAAGGTCACGGATTATAATGTTCATCTTACGGAAACTAAGACAAAGACGTGGATCCCTGTGTTAGATTTAATGATATTAAGCCAAATAATACAATAATATTGAGTTACGCTTTACAAAAGCTAAGCTAAACGTTAGAATGACGAATCATATTCACCTAATTAAAACTTTGGAATAAGCTGACACACTGTGAATACAAACTAAAGCCCCTAAAGGCTGTCATTTAGCTCATCAAAGCGTTCAACTTAGCCAGTCACCAGTTTACAACCTCTAATACTTAATAGGGTTGATTCTAGAGAGTCATTGGCCACTGATTGATTGATTTAGAAACTCACTGGTCGACTCTGAGTGATTGACTGATAGTCTAGTCAATCGATTAAGATGATCTAAACATGAGAATATGAGTGATTAAATGATATTTTTCGACTTACCAGTTGAGCTTCTTGGTGATGTGAAAGTCTTCCCACTATTGATCGATTGATTCAAATCAGCACTAGCCACTGATTCTAAAGAGCGATTAACTGGTTGCTTGAGTGATTGAGAATCACTAATTTCTAAATCATTATCAGTCTTTTGATCAACTAATCGTTGAAACAATATTGATTTCGTTGATTTCTTTGCAACTGCTTTGCGGATTCTTGGGCCTAATGCTTGGACAGCTTTTCTGACCTCTTCACTGAGTTTGGCCTTTGCGCTCTCATCCATCGTACTCTGACCCATCACCACTGACTTAATGACCTCCTTTGTGTCAATTGACCTTTCATTTTTTACCTTCATATCTTTGCTGTCATTCAAACTATCAAACGAGTCTTCTTCGATATAAAACAAAGGAGACGGTGATTTGCCTTTTTCTTCTTTGGTTTCTTGTTCTGTTTTCGTGTCTGCAAATATGAAAGGGTATCATCAATTCTGTAGCTCTCGTGCAACAACATAAATACCACAAAGTTGAAGGCAACAAAAAGGAAATTCCCCGTCAGAAATAGAGTAACAATCAGAAAACCCTTTCTTTCTGTTTATGATGTTTAAGGCAGGCCATGCTACCTTACTGCCAGTACACTCCCAACAAATAAAGGGAAATGGAAGCTATAATGTAGGGGCGGGGAAACAAATCTATCGATTGTTCTTTTGACAGAGGAGACATTCAAAATGTCAAAGAAGAATAATGGTTGGAAATGGTTCCACAAAGTCCTAGAGGTGCAATGAAGGATTGAGGAGCTATAGTAATTAAATTAAGGCTACAGATAGTACTGCAGGTAGAGCTATGGTTAACGTAGTGAAGTTCACATCCGCAAGATTGAGATATGGCAATCCGGAGAATGTAGAGAGAATCTTGTACTCTATCCTGCCCTATAAAACTGACAGAAAACAACGACCGTCCTAAGATAAAATAGTAGATACTACAGATTATTTACTTATGATTTTAATATCTTCCAAGGAATCTTCCTGGGGCTTTTCCTCTTTGAGCTTGTTCGGAGTCACTTCGTTTTGTTCCTCTCCCATTTTCAATCGATGAATCATCGACTCAAAAGAACTTGGTTTCTTTTCATCAACCCCCTTTTTAACTTTGGGTGTAGATTCAGATGTAGATTCAGATAATGATTTAGACGATACAGACGATTCAGTAGGCTTCGTATTTTCAGGCTTTGAATCTTTATCTTTGTCTTCCGGATCACTGTCCATGGTTAAATCGATCACACCTTCGGGACGACCTTTAGGTTTATCCGCTTCTTCAGAGCTGAAAAAAATATAGAAAAACATCTTTGAAATAAATGATTTCGTTTGGCATTCTTAAAGGGAATCTAAGCATATAAAAGTGGCACAACCCACCACTTGCGGTCAAATTGTAGCCAATCAGATATCACTATTTCCTCCTGACATCTGAGATCAGTTACCCAAATATGGTTCGGCACGTGTCAAGAACTATTGTCTTTGTACGGCTATTTTTATCAAAGGCTTATATATGCTTAGATTCCCTTTAAGACCGGAAATTTCCCTTAAATGAACCACGAGTAGTGAAGAATGGAAACAGAGCAGTTATACTGCAGCCGATATATCTGCGCCTATACACAGGCGAAGATGTTCTATCTTTGGAAATATTACAAAATCGATGGAAACTATTTGGGCATGTTCTACGCTCACATCCAGAAACACCAGCACAGAAAGCAATCAATTATTATTTTGAGAAATCAAATTCAATGAAATTTCGTGGAAGACCAATTATTACACTGCCAGTTTCATTACACAATGACATAATCATGCTAACAAAACATGAAAAATTCAAAAGTAAACATGGCATAACACAGCTTATATCGATCAACGATCTTGAAAGTTTGAGACTGCTGGCGCAAGAAAGACAAACGTGGCAAATACTTGAGAATGATATTCATGCTGCTGCTAAAGCAGAGAAGAGCTTATAGTTCTTCAATGCGAAGATAGCTAATATATATATACATACCGGGTGTCCCAAAAAAAAGTACTCACGTTTGTTTGAACGTAGCGCCATATTGAAAAGTGATATGAATTCGTGGTATCGACTGTCTCAGTTCACAAAGACAAACTTAGATGTCAATAGTTTGTTTTTCACCGTAGGTTGAACATTCTTGGAGTTATGAGTTCCGAAACGCAAAGACCATCGTCAAGACTAAAACAGTAGGCCTAAATGTTTTCTGGAAGAGTGTAGATTAATGTTACTGAAGAACGAGATTGCAAAAACTTTCTAAACGATCAATTTGAAAGAAAGCACTATAATTGGTTTGAAAGCAAATAATATTCAAATAATGCGTTGCTATTGAAACCTCTTAAAAACTTTGGACGACCTGTGCTTGACTCCTTCATAACATTTAGGCAGAGGTGGAAAAAATATTTTCCTTTCTGGGAACCTAGTTTTATGGGTGAAAAATTTCTGCAAAATTCCGCAAGGATAATACCAAAATATTTGTGTTATATCATACACTGTCGTAGTACATGTTCAAAAACTTAAATCAGACGCCACGTTTTTTTTATATAATAAACTGGTTTATAAGAAACTAGTACTTAGATGGCCGAAAATTTGAGAAACTCTAGCACCAAGTTCAGAAAGAGCTAAGAAATTTTCAAAAGCAAAATTCAAAGATATTATTACAAATTTGTTGTTGAACCCTTATTCTTGAGTAATATTAACTAACGATTTTATGTTTTGAACGTGGTAGGACACTTTTTCTTCCCACCTGATATTTTACATGCCAAGAAACATATCTGCAGCAGTTTTGGAAACTACATGATAATTCATGAAATAAATTTTAAAAAATAAGAACAAAATTAAGAAACTTTTAGTACTATGGCCTGATCCAAGTTTCTTATAACAAAACAAACGTGTACTCGTCTGTTGCACATCAGCCTCAATTTCAATAGTGAAAAATGCGCCAAAAGTCTCGTTTTCAGTTTCAAAATGGCAGTCATGAAATCTTGATACCAAATCAAATATTTTAGAAGGCCGATGTTGCCTGAGGAGCTACCTTGCAGCCACTTGAAAGAATCTAAAAAGAACGTTCTTCCTGTTTAATCTACTGAATTGAGGTAGTACATCTTTCATCAAGATCAAAACAAACACTGCTCTGATTGATGATCACGAGGTTGCTGAAAAACACCATGTTTATGTTACATGACATCATTTCATCAGCTAACAGTCATTCAGCCAATAAGCATTTAAGTTATGGAGTCAAAAGTTCAATATTCTCATCATCAATTGAATAAATGGGAACTTCAGGCTTGTTGTGGATCTAAGTTTCATGAAGTCTTGGACATGAAGCCTTGTTCTGGTGTGACACCATTTTAGACAAGTCATAGGCAGCTGATGATACAAGAGGTTGCGTTATGCACTGAGCAACTCAAGCTAAGTTACAATTTGAGCTGCATCATCTAGTGGCACACAGCCACACACTGCCCAGGCATTTTTTGATACAATATCTCAAAGAGACATTCTGTTTTCTTCAAGCAGGCAAATTTGAATTTGAATTTTATTCCCAGGCACAAAAAACTTCTATGACTTTGAAAATGGACAGGCTAAAACTTCATATTAGCCATAATTTTTCTAGGAAAATGATGAATAATGTCAATAAACTCTGTAGGCATAATGTATTCTCATGCNAGGTTGCGTTATGCACTGAGCAACTCAAGCTAAGTTACAATTTGAGCTGCATCATCTAGTGGCACACAGCCACACACTGCCCAGGCATTTTTTGATACAATATCTCAAAGAGACATTCTGTTTTCTTCAAGCAGGCAAATTTGAATTTGAATTTTATTCCCAGGCACAAAAAACTTCTATGACTTTGAAAATGGACAGGCTAAAACTTCATATTAGCCATAATTTTTCTAGGAAAATGATGAATAATGTCAATAAACTCTGTAGGCATAATGTATTCTCATGCACATGCAAAAGGACAATGAAGTATTTAACTTAACAGCTTCCACCAAAGTGAAGGCATAAATCATGAAAGAAAGCATAAGCATATTGATATATTCTGAAATGGTGAACAATAAAATCATGATGCAAATAGAAATCCTGATCTTTATGGCCAGAAATAATTTCTGGAATGTAAGTTCCAGCACCCACATAAAACATTCTATGTGTAAATCAAATTTCACCTACTGTCAATATCATTTTTCTGAGGATTTTTCTACAACTGGTTAGCCTAAATACTGGACATAAAAACAGGGTCTTCCAATCAAATGAAATTTTCTGGGAATGTCATAAAAGCCATTTATTAAAGACAACTCACAGATCTATTACCTTGGTAGAACAGGGAAGCTGGAAGAATTTTTTCTGTTAAACTAATGTTTATTCTATTTTATCTTTAGAGTTCAAAGTGTCATTTCAAATGTTAGAGATAGTCTATCAAACATTAAAATTTTCTTGAAAAATTTCTGTGAATATTTACACCCCAAAACATTTCTGGGAACTACGTTCCCAGGTTCCGATACTATTTCCACCTCTGCATTTAGGCCTACTGTTTTAGTCTTGACGATGGTCTTTGTGTTTCGGAACTCATAACTCCAAGAATGTTCAACCTACGGTGAAAAACAAACTATTGACATCTAAGTTAGCCTTTGTGAACTGTGACAGTCGATACCACGAATTCATATCACTTTTCAATATGGCGCTACGTTCAAACAAACGTGAGTACTTTTTTTTGGGACACCCGGTATATATATATCTTCGACGTATTGAAAGAGATATTAATATCTTTTCTAAAAGCCTATTCCAAATAGGTTCCTTTGAACTGAAATGGTATCAATGTATACAACTTTACATGATCATAAATCGGTTCTACTGGAAATTTCAATTCAAATTTTTCTTCTGGAATCCCCGATGAATAGAGAAATTGAAATTTTCTATTTTTGAAGCAATTCTATAACCTTCAAAACATAGTTTTTCCATGCCTCAGCACACTGTGACTCGCTTTTGTGACTTTTCAGCCGTCGAAAGAATGTTTGGCTGATTAAAGGCGTTGTTTTTTGACAGACAGAACATTTAACTGAATATAAAAATTGCGCTTGATTTTATAATAGGTTGAAATTCATCTAACAACTTGTTCGGCTGATTAAGGGCGTTGCTTTTTGAGTAGACAGAAAATTTAACACAAAGCGAAAATAGCGCTTGATTTTGTAATGAAGTGAAATTGCAGTCAGTCGTTTTTTCCTTACAGGATATTTAATCCCAATGTCAAGAGATGAATAAGTTATAACCATCTGATAATTTCGCATGATCTGGGAACTCGACAGATGTGTGACAGAACTTTTGAAAGCATGTATTTGTAGAATGCGTGGAAAACAGACGAAAAGAGCTTGCAATGCGTCAGAAGAAAAAACAAGACACAAAATAACATCTGTTAGTTTCCCATCTATGAAAGTTTGATGCGTAGAAATGATGAAAACTTGAGTAGAGAAACGTACTGGATGAGTCAGAGAAAAGTTTGCAATTTGGGCAAAATCATGGAAAATACCGTAAATCTTTGAGTTATACAAAACTTGTGAAATAGATCCTTCTTGATGAAACAACAGATTACCTAAGATAACAACTGCAATATTCAGTAGAAATCGTCGGGTTAAATTTTCAAGCAAATCGGTGATAAATCCCACAAAAAACTAAAACATACCTTTCCTTCTGTCTTTGTACTTTCGCCAAAAGTTTCTATGGCGAAGAAAGGTATTTTACTGTGTGAAATTTGGAGAAAAGAAAGGTGTTTAGCGATGTCAAGACGTAGTGTGAAAAATTACGACTACAATACCAGCCTGAAAATGTATAGATGTTTGAAAATCTGTAGCTCTCAAACCATTTATCAGATTCATATAAATTGATAATACCTGTGTAACTAACATATCAACTTAGATAAGAAAATTTAGTTTGTCAAAATCGGTTGGACCGTTCTCAAAGTACAAGCGAATTTTGCGAGTCCAATACACACATTTAAAGCATTTTTAATCCAAAACGATATGAAAATTAACATTTAAATTCGAGAAACGGATTCGAGCCAATCAATTTATCGAACTTGACATCAAAGAACAGTGTAAGAACGCAATATTCGCGAGAATCAAGCACTCTCACAGAAGAGGCAGCCGGAGGGCTGCAAAAATTTTGAGAAAACAACAAAAAAGTGGAAGTGAGTTTAAAATAATGGTTTGTAGTAAGAAGGTATGAAATTAACAAAATTGAACATTTAAATTCTTTTTGCTAAATAAATGGAAAACCTTTGGTAACCTCCTACTTTGGATACTAGAGAGTGGGCTTATAGAGAGGAGGGCTCATTCAGAATTTTGGCTTTGAAGGGAGGGGCTTATTAGAGAGGGAAGTTTAATAGAGAGGGGGGCTCACTCAGAATTGTGCCTCTGAAGAGAGGGAGGTTTAGCAGAGAGGGGGATAAATAGAGCTTTTACGGTAATTATCATCAGTGTATCTTTCCTTGCTACATGATTGCAAAAAATGATCTAAAAATGTATGCACAAGACAGTAAACAAAATTAATATACTTTGAAATTATGTTTTAAGGCAGATCTTTGCCAAAGCATCTGAGAAAAGCCTTGCGTGGCAAAAAGTAAAACCAAAGAGAACTGAAGCGAACATACTTTAAAGATATTTTTGTTGGCAGGATGTTTGCCAGATCCATTATCAGAAGAATCAGACGATTCAGAATATTCATATTCACTGTCCTCGCTTTCACTAAAAGAAAACAAGAAACAGACATTAGATTGAATTCTCTTATAAAGGGTCTCCCAAACAATTGTGTGACTGCTGTGGAGGAGTTGTAACTTCAATAGTCTCATTTTTTACAGTTGCATAGGATCGGCTTCAGCTTAGATTTTGAGACCTTGTTTGAGTCAATCTGACAAGTGGTTGCTGATTTATGGCACAGGAAAGGCAAAATAAGTGATTCCTTCAAAAACAGCATTTCCTTTGTTCTCCAGCAATGTCAAAATCAAGTACGTTTTGAAAAAAAGAGTTCTCGCGTTACATTCAATTTTTATACATTTGTAAAATGGTTAATTGTGTTATCTTATAGATAAACAGCACTATCAAAAAATTGCAACCCTCTTAATTTTGAAAGAAAACTGAAGAAATTCCCAGTGTTACTCCTTGATTTAACAGCAATGTGTCTAAAATCAAATAAAACTCCAAGTACCTATCTTCCTTGTTGAAACTTTCATCTGAGAGATTTCTTGTTGGTTTGCTTTCTTCTCTGAGTTCAGGAACATCAGATTCATAGCCTTCTTTCGCCTGCTCCACAATTTCTGTAACAAAAAATTCAAATCTTACAAACAAAGTTCAGAGACAGCTCAAGGACAATATTCTTGATATCACTCCTTAAAGTTATAATGTTTGCAAAATTATACCATCAGTATTGATATCATCTTTACACCAGTCACATTGTTCAAGAGAAGCGACATTTCCGAAAAAAAACACTTAAAATGAATCAATGAAAAAAAGTGTTCAGTTCAGTTCAGTTCAGTTCAGTTCAGTTCAGTTCAGTTCAGTTCAGTTCAGTTCAGTTCAGTTCAGTTCAGTTCAGTTCAGTTCAGTTCAGTTCAGTTCAGTTCAGTTCAGTTCAGTTCAGTTCAGTTCAGTTCAGTTCAGTTCAGTTCAGTTCAGTTCAGTTCAGTTCAGTTCAGTTCAGTTCAGTTCAGTTCAGTTCAGTTCAGTTCAGTTCAGTTCAGTTCAGTTCAGTTCAGTTCAGTTCAGTTCAGTTCAGTTCAGTTCAGTTCAGTTCAGTTCAGTTCAGTTCAGTTCAGTTCAG
Source organism: Aurelia aurita (assembly GCA_004194415.1). Classification (NCBI taxonomy): domain Eukaryota; kingdom Metazoa; phylum Cnidaria; class Scyphozoa; order Semaeostomeae; family Ulmaridae; genus Aurelia; species Aurelia aurita. The sequence continues at coordinate 273,392 of REGM01000243.1, read as the reverse complement.
TTCAGTTCAGTTCAGTTCAGTTCAGTTCAGTTCAGTTCAGTTCAGTTCAGTTCAGTTCAGTTCAGTTCAGTTCAGTTCAGTTCAGTTCAGTTCAGTTCAGTTCAGTTCAGTTCAGTTCAGTTCAGTTCAGTTCAGTTCAGTTCAGTTCAGTTCAGTTCAGTTCAGTTCAGTTCAGTTCAGTTCAGTTCAGTTCAGTTCAGTTCAGTTCAGTTCAGTTCAGTTCAGTTCAGTTCAGTTCAGTTCAGTTCAGTTCAGTTCAGTTCAGTTCAGTTCAGTTCAGTTCAGTTCAGTTCAGTTCAGTTCAGTTCAGTTCAGTTCAGTTCAGTTCAGTTCAGTTCAGTTCAGTTCAGTTCAGTTCAGTTCAGTTCAGTTCAGTTCAGTTCAGTTCAGTTCAGTTCAGTTCAGTTCAGTTCAGTTCAGTTCAGTTCAGTTCAGTTCAGTTCAGTTCAGTTCAGTTCAGTTCAGTTCAGTTCAGTTCAGTTCAGTTCAGTTCAGTTCAGTTCAGTTCAGTTCAGTTCAGTTCAGTTCAGTTCAGTTCAGTTCAGTTCAGTTCAGTTCAGTTCAGTTCAGTTCAGTTCAGTTCAGTTCAGTTCAGTTCAGTTCAGTTCAGTTCAGTTCAGTTCAGTTCAGTTCAGTTCAGTTCAGTTCAGTTCAGTTCAGTTCAGTTCAGTTCAGTTCAGTTCAGTTCAGTTCAGTTCAGTTCAGTTCAGTTCAGTTCAGTTCAGTTCAGTTCAGTTCAGTTCAGTTCAGTTCAGTTCAGTTCAGTTCAGTTCAGTTCAGTTCAGTTCAGTTCAGTTCAGTTCAGTTCAGTTCAGTTCAGTTCAGTTCAGTTCAGTTCAGTTCAGTTCAGTTCAGTTCAGTTCAGTTCAGTTCAGTTCAGTTCAGTTCAGTTCAGTTCAGTTCAGTTCAGTTCAGTTCAGTTCAGTTCAGTTCAGTTCAGTTCAGTTCAGTTCAGTTCAGTTCAGTTCAGTNAATATGATGTGCTACATTTTCTGTGTGTGAAAGCGTAAATAAATTTTTATTTTGACATAAGCGCAACATTGTGATTTTTTATTCTGATCAAGAAAGTAAGTAGTATTTTTTTACAATAGAAGTATATAGTGGGCATATCTATTTTAGATATGAAGTACTATGATTTTTGTTCAAAGTTATGTGTTTTTGGCAATAAGTACTATGTTTTTCAATAAAGTATTTTTGACGCGTTTGGCACTCCATATCTTTTTGTGAAAATGAGACCAAGGTAGATAAATCCCAACGCGTGAAACTAAACGAAGGCATGTTGATTTCGTTTTCATACCGGGTGTCAACTCGATTATCAAACCTAACATAAAATGTTCTTTTTTATCTCTTTTGTCAATGATCCAAAATATATTTAAAGATGAGAAAATCTTTGTTTTCAAATTTTAAAGGGTAAACAATTACACGTTGAAAAACCTTACTTTGAGCTATACTTTTTAAGAAACATAGTAAATCTTGCCTAAGAGCCAAAACTTCCGCAATTTTTCATTATCTTTCAAGTCTCCAATAATAGTGTGCGTTTCTTTCTGCCATTTATGACCAAATTAGCCGCTTAATATACAAACAGAAATTTATCTGGTAATCATCAGTGCTTTTCGCAGTATGCTTGAAAACCAGGCAGTCCTAAAAGAGCTAAATTTGCTATTTTAAAATAAATCAAAAGATCAGTTATACGCGAGAAAATAATTTGGTCTTTCATCTACTTGTCAAAGAAAAAAATTTGAAGATCGGCCATGTAATAAAATGTTGACGATTTTTCAAACAGGAGTACTTTTTTGGGACACCCGGTAGAATTTGGTCTTTGATCTACTTGTCAAAGAAAAAAATTTGAAGATCGGCCATGTAATAAAATGTTGATGATTTTTCAAACAGGAGTACTTTTTTGGGACACCCGGTAAAAGTCAATGATGACTCATGCATTTCCAAGACAAACATGCGCGTTTGGAGTCAAAGATGGGAAAGAGGTCAAGACCTGGGAACGAGGTCATGATCTGAGAAAAGTGGGAAAGAGGTCAAGGTTTTGTCCTTTGTTTTACAAAATTAAAAAGAGACTTGGAACAGGTCTATTAAAATGACAGAGGAGACTATCAAAAATTATTTCTAATGAAAACACTGAAAACTTACGGCATTTCGTCACATCTGCCAGGTTACGCTGAAACAAATCAATAGCAAAGGATTAGACAAAGGTGACATGTTTCCTTCTACGAGCTTAGGACCAACTGGATGCAGGTGGTTGGTGGTTGCGGGCATTGGGATCCCTGTGCCTGGTTGGTCAGGTTGTAGATGTATCTTGACCATCCGGCCAGGGGTCCCTTTGCCTTCAGTCGCTGGTTGCTCTGTGCTGGGGTGTTGGTTGGGGGTGGCAGGTGCTGCCGCTGCGTTATCAGCCCTTGTCAGTACCAGTACGTTCTAAAGACTCATACAATCTTATTGCCAATCAAAGGTTAAATTTGTGCTTTTACCCAAGGGGGTGCTCTCTCCTCGATTAGTTTACCTATTGAGAGAGCTCCTCCTTTAAGAAATTCCCTATATACAACTGAACCAAAACAATTTGATTGTAATGATTCACATAATTTGTTTTCTCTTTTCAGCATTGTACTTAAGGGTGTACTTTGATGCCGTTTCGGAAAAAGTCATTTCAAAATATTTCTTTTAGAAAATCACCGAAAGCGTCTGAAAATTGCAAAATTTTCGAATGCAAACGATGAGATCAAAGATTATTTCTCGATCTTTCGAATCGAACCTTTCCAATCGAATTCGAAAGCGAAGTTTCTAAATCGCTATAAGCAGTCTCTATAGACTGACGGGGCTACCGTGGACGAATAATTAGGAATTACATGAATGAAATTATTCTACCTGTTCTTTAAATTTGCTGGATAAAAAAATCCCGAATTTTAATTGCTAGTTTTCGCGCTGCTCTTGTGATCATTATTTTATTGACACATTACGAGTAAAATAGCCGACAATATTTGCAAAATTCATTGCAAAGATCGATTTATGACATTTTACGAGTTAAAATATTGACTTGATTTTGGATAGTGGAAATAATTTCGGAAATTGCTGCACCTGTAGGAAATAAAACTTCAGCTTTTGATTGAAACTGAAGTCGTATATTTTGCAAATAGAATAACCAGAATATCGAGATATATAACATGATAAAAGAAAGAAAATGTGTTTGATTTATGCTTCTTTGTTCTTAGGCCTAGCCTTTGACAGTTCCAGATTCGATCTCTTATATGACGTTCTTATATCGCCTTTTCGTGACACTTTGGATTGGAAACCCATAACGATTGGTGCAAAGCTAAGAAATGCTTTCCCATGAGTTTTGGGAACTTTAAGACAAATGCTTAGAATCTCTGGTCAGTGCAAGACTGTAAATCAAAAGGATCTGCATGTTGGAAAGTCTTTCCTCATAAAATTCCTAATCGTGGCTCTGGATTGAAAGATGAGGCGACACACAGACTATTCTCTGCCCTGACAACAACTACAGCTAAACACAGTGAGATCTTGCGAACATCTTTCGTGGCCTTTACATTGTAACTTCACGAAAGCTCAAATCAAGAAATATTCCTAAATTTGGATCACACACTTCGAGGACAAGATAGAAAGCGGCTTGCACTCAACATTATGGCAACATGCAGACTCTTCTCCGCCATGACAAACTCCACCGCTATGTACCACATAACTACAATGACATATATCAACATCCTACCAACACTATTTGTCATACTTAGCAACGCTGTCTGTCTGATTACTATAATAAAAACCCCTTCACTGCAAACACCTTCCAATGTGCTGGTCGGCGGATTATGCATCAGCGACCTGCTAATTGGCGTGGTCGTGCAACCATTATTTATCACGTTTCTCGTCTTATTCAAACACGGAATCGTGGAATGGAAGATCATTGAGATACCATACCTATGTGGGGCACGTGTGTCGTTTCTTCTGCTACATCTCGTGACGATAGATCGTTATATCGCTATATGCCATCCTTACAAATATCAAAGATTAGCTACGTGTAAAAGGCATTGCTGTTTAAGTGTAATTGCCTCACTGCTGTTCATGCTAGAAACCCCTTTTCTGAAGTTATACCCGCATTGGTTTAATTTGGTGTTTGCAATAGGGGGACAGCTTTGCTTTTTACCCCTGCTGGGGTTCACTTATGGAGCTATTTACAGAGCGATAAGAAAGCAACGCAAGGTGGTTATAAGCATTGGTGTTATTGAAGGAGAGGACAGAGAGAAACTGCGAAAGCAGAAAGCTGAGAAGGACCAGGCCTACACAATTGCTATCATATTGGGCGTCTTTTTAATATGTTATTACCCGATACTTGGAGTCAATATTGCTAAATGGAATACCCCGCGGGATATCTGCGATCTACCGAGTGATATCTTCGTAGCTGATTTATGGAGCAAAACTCTGGTGCTGTTCAATAGTGCGATCAATCCAGTGGTTTATAATCTGAGAAGCAAGGTCATTAGAGACGCGGGATTGAGAATAATTCGCAGGCACACGAGGTTTCTAGGGCTTACATCACGTGAGAGTCGTCAATGAGTGGCAAGCACATAGGTTAGGTAAATAGACTACAACATAACAGGCAAAGGGTATCAAACCCAATAGATACAGAACTACGAAGGCTACCGCGGGATTGAGGATAATTCGCAGGGACACGAGGTTTCTACGGCTTACATCACGCGAGAGTCGTCAAGGAGTGGCACGCACATAGGCTTGGTAAATAGACAACAACAGGCAAAGGGTATCAAACCCAATAGATATAAAACTACGAAGGCTACCGCGGGATTGAGAATAATTCGCAGGCACACGAGGTTTCTAGGGCTTACATCATGCGAGAGTCGTCAAAGAGTGGCAAGCNATGAGTGGCAAGCACATAGGTTAGGTAAAGAGACTACAACATAACAGGCAAAGGGTATCAAACCCAATAGATACAGAACTACGAAGGCTACCGCGGGATTGAGGATAATTCGCAGGGACACGAGGTTTCTACGGCTTACATCACGCGAGAGTCGTCAAGGAGTGGCACGCACATAGGCTTGGTAAATAGACAACAACAGGCAAAGGGTATCAAACCCAATAGATATAAAACTACGAAGGCTACCGCGGGATTGAGAATAATTCGCAGGCACACGAGGTTTCTAGGGCTTACATCATGCGAGAGTCGTCAAAGAGTGGCAAGCACATAGGCTAAGTAAATAGACGACAACATAACAGGCAAAGGGTATCAAACCCAACAGATACAGAACTATGAAGGCTACCTCAAATCAAATCATAGAAATACAGTCTTAATTCTTTGTAAATATAAATGTCTGTGATAATAAACTAAAATTCCAGGAGATTAAGAAATACTAAACGTATCGGGCATAACCCTTTATTAGCAGTGGTTAATTCTTTGTAATGTATTCTTTGTAACGTATTCTTTTTAACGTATTGGGCATACCTCTTCATCAGTAATGATTAACTCTTTGCAATGTAGGGAAGTCTGAACTGTAATATCTTCGGTGGTTGAAAATATATTATGAGATCTTGACAGAATGCAAGGAAAAACTAAGATCTAAGGAAAGGGGCTTTATGCATTTTAATAATTTCTAAATAAGACTTCGATTTCAGAGTATGTAATGGTGAGGAGATTACAACGTTAATTAGATCTGAGAAAAATGAATTCTGTTGGCTTAATTGAAAAATACCTACTTCGCAAAATAGAACATCAAATGATTGCTGTAAGGCAGTGAATATGATGTGAAATAAAGGAAGGAAAAATGAAATAATTGTTCTTACCAATCTTCGACTGCATGGAGCACGATAATAAATATCTCTGTGGTATCCAGGTCGTCGTTTTGCGGTCTCCCTGTATAGGAAAAAGAATGATTCAAGATAAGACCAAAACTAACGCCTCACGCAGCAGAAAACATATACAGAGTTATGATACTGCCACTTCTAACTTACTGCAATAACATTTTATGGACATGTCACCATCTAAGAACCAATAGTTTGAAAACTTTATAAATACAATCTTTAAAGATCATAAATGGTAGAAGAAACAGTGTAAAACTACCGTCAGTAAACCGCATCAGAAATAGAATGTGTGCAACTGAGGGTTTTAAATACCTGAACGGTCTTGCACTGCCTGACTATATGGAATAATTTCAACATGTAAAACACTGCAAAGGAAATCGTGGAAATGAACACAGTTTATTGCTTCCAAGAGTAAAATCTGAAGCAAGACGAAAAACTTTTGCATTCCAGAGTGCAAAAATATTCAATAAAATTCCAAACAAAGTGAAGACTGAAACATCAATAGTCAAGTTCAAGAGTGACTGCAAGGATTTTGACTTTCAACTATTTTCCTTTTAACTCTATTATAAAATAACTCTTAATTAAATCATTGTAAAATATATTTTGTGAGTGCATTAGGTTGACAGGTCCTTGGTTGATAGCAGCAAATTCATTTTGATGAACAAGTTTACCTATATAAATATGGTTTGATTATCATTATTAAGAAATGCATTCTCAAACTGAAATCTAAATGTTTGATAAACATTGATCAAACAGTGCTTGTTATTGTTTGGCTTGGTAAATGATTCGAACTGCTCCTTCTTTGTCATTTCTTTTTGGTTTCATTTTATTTCTATTCATTTCGTTTCATAATATAATTTCATTTTCATTCTATACATTTATAAATCATATTTAGAATCCAGAATTAATGTCGCATTGGGAAAGTTCCCAGCCAAAAGCTGAAACTTTGGTCATCTTAGATCGACGAATTAAAAGCAGCCCATTCATCAAGAAGTCTTCAGGAATTCATAAGAAAAACACAATTCTCCTGCTGAAGCTTTGATTAAGGAATTAAAGTGGCCAACTGTGAGAGATATGATTAGAAGTGAGACAACAACGATTGTATTTAAATCTGTTAATAATCTCGCGCCTGAGTATCTCCCACACCACACTTATTTATAAACAAATCTGCTCGCAATACTATCCGTCTAAGAAATGCCGAACCTGACTTGCTAGTCCTTTTTATGAAAACTAGCAATGGGCAGAAAGCTCTCGCATTTCGTGGAGCGAAAATCTGGAATAACCTTAGCCGCGAGGCCAAGCAAGCTCCCTCTTTTATCTTCTTTTAAAAACATTTTAAAGAATTGTAAACAAATGATATTGTAACAAGTTTCTTTTTAAATTATAAGTAGATTTTTAATTTGTAAAGTTTTTGGTACGGCTCCCTGAAAATCAGTCTCACTGACTGACGGGCCAACCGTGCATAAAGAATTTTAAAATGAAATGAAAAAAAAAATGAAATGAAAATTCTCAATGATGTTATTCAATAGAAAAGGCCGCCATAAAACACAAACCTTGTCCAGCCTAAAAGCAATGGAATTGACATCGGGTTGTGTTTCCTCTTTTCAACTAGTGGAATGCGAACATCTGGGATGCATGCGGGGGAGCACTGATGCGGTCCTGTTGAATGAAATGCTTTGATTAATAGGCTGTTTGGACAATGTTCTCGCCATCGCAGAGGAACTCTAGTCCGCCTGACGATCTGTATCCAGAATAAAAGAATCCANTGACTGACGGGGCAACCGTGCACAAAGAATTTTAAAATGAAATGAAAAAAAAATGAAATGAAAATTCTCAATGATGTTATTCAATAGAAAAGGCCGCCATAAAACACAAACCTTGTCCAGCCTAAAAGCAGTGGAATTGACATTGGGTTGTGTTTTCTCTTTTCAACTAGTGGAATGCGAACATCTGGGATGCATGCGGGGGAGCACTGATGCGGTCCTGTTGAATGAAATGCTTTGATTAATAGGCTGTTTGGACAATGTTCTCGCCATCGCAGAGGAACTCTAGTCTGTCTGACGATCTGTATCCAGAATAAAAGAATCCAAGAACGATAGATAAGGCTGGATTCGGTGGAACCTCTTTTGCTCTGCACGAAAAAATTTGTAAACTAGACCTCTCACAGCAAAACCATAATCACCAACAATTTGGTCTACCTTTAAAAGCTAAAACAATGCAAGGTCGCAAGAGAAACTTCTACTAAGTTTCTAAACTCTCACAAGTAAGAAATGCCTTCCATTATAATCGCCTTTACTAGTAAATAATATACGTATAAAGAAAATCAAATTTATATTCAAACTTACCTCGAAATTTTGGGAAGGACTGTGTAAGGTTGATGAGGGCCATCATATGATTGGTGTTATTTGTAATTCTAATCCCAGTATGGGGTGAAGGTTGTTGGGGTAAGGGCTGTCGGGGTGAACGTTGTTGGGGTATAGATCGGGGGAAGCATGGTCGCGGTAATGGATGTTGGGGTATTTGCTGCTGGGGGGCGGGAATGTTGGGTAAAGGGGATCGGGGTATAACCATTTGAGGAACGGGGATACGATGTAAAGCCATTTGTGGGACAACTTGTGCCATGGCTTGGGGTGAGCCCCAATACTGCAAATGTGGGGAAGGAGGGTAAGGGAGAATCATGCGCTGTCGTTTTGGTGATTCTTTTAATTTTTCCTGACTTGAATTTCGGCGTGGAGTTGTTGGCTGCCCTTGGACAGGAGAGGTGCCTTTCACCTACAAGAGAAATTGGAAATCTACCCGAATTGACTGGATTGCACGTTTCCTCCTTTACATGTTTAATTCCATTTTCTTTGCAGAAGACACAAACCTAATACAGTTAATGATATAATAAAACTGTATTCTACATGACACAAGAAAAGCAGAGCTTAGCTAGCTTGGGCCGTTAACAAAACGATAAAAATAACAAAGGAAAGAATACATTTAGTTAACATACAGAATTTGGGTATAATAATTGAGTTCACAAGAATACAAAGATATGGCAAAAAGCAATTGACTAGTCAATGTTTGGTTGCATTTTATATTATATTTGGCTGTTTATAGGTAGAAAATACTGTTTCTTTAAATTTTATACTCAAGGATATCGAGTTTGAAATTAATCTCAAACTAGAAGGGAGATTGTTCCAGAGGCGAGCTCGAACATGTTATAGTCATATTTCTGTCTATAGGGTAAGGTCGAGCAAAATAGGTCACAGTGGGGTAAAATGAGTCATTAAAAATAGACAAAACACTTGCATTATGATAAATCTCATTTCGAAACAAAAGAGCAACATTTTCATACCTCGGCAATATTCGCGAAAGGACCGAACTGCCCGAAAGCCATTTTCATTGGTGAGACGATAATCTTCTTTGGAGTCACTGTCGGTGAACGATTAGTAACGATAACTTGTCGGGGACTCCGAGCTTCCTCGGTACTGAGCGAGCTCGTTGATCTACGTCTGACTGTGGCCAAACCACGTGACTGCAGATCCTGGTGACCTGATTGGGGAGAATTTTGATTGCTGTTCGAAGTTTGCTGTGATGCACTCAATGGTCGTTCTAAACGCTTTTGTTTATTGTTTCCACGAACCAATAGGCTGTCAGAAGCAGCAGAATCGATCGAGCTTTGACTTGAATGACGCTGAATTGGACTAGGAACTATCGAGCGGAAGGGTTTTGGTGATGGCGATAATTCAAGGACTAGATTTGATGGGGTTGTTGCTGTCCTGTTTCCTGCTAAATGAAAAATATTGCTTTACAAACATTACCATTGTGCAGACACACCAAAAGAGGTCTTACAAAACATTTTGCTTTAAAGGGAGATATTTTGCAACAGGGACACATACCAATCAGTATATATTTGTAAGTAATCCACCCCCCCNTTAGCAGGTGGAACAAATGGAAAACGTATCAAAACATTTCAAGGTCCAGTGTCACCCAACAAATTTTGTTCATAAACAAAAAATAACGGATATGCCATATGGAAGGGTATTCCGAATTTAACTCAAGCCTGGATTCTAAGGAGCGATAACAAGTACTGACATAAGAGATAATTGCCCAAATGAGCCAGGGTTTCCGAAAAAAATGGCAGAAAAGCGAAATGAAAACAACAAGGTTGATAAATTTGAATTTCATGCAAAAATAACATAGTACGAAAACTGTATACAGAAGTGCATATGACAAACTTTATTTATTTCACAACCCGCATTTACGAACAACTGCGCTAACGATATTTATAATAATTTAACGCTAACTTCTAAGGCTAAGTTCTAAACAGCATTGATTAACATTCTAACTATACGTTTTGCACTCTTTTTTATAAGAACGTCCGGGATAAGATTTGGCCTAAATTTAAGAATCTTGCAAAAATGCTTTATTTATTATCAATATGAATGCTTTTAATGTCAGGGTCAGACAAACAGATTTGTCAATTTTAGCTCAAGAGTTTGTTTGCTAGTTTTAGTTGAAAACATCAATCAATCAATCAATCAACCAATCAATCAAGAACTTTATTAATGTGTCACAATATTTAGCGTACAAGCTAATTGGGGACACAAATATCAACAAATTATATCAACAATTAAGGAAGCTAGAGCGCTAAATAAAAAATAGACGTCCTTATGAAAAGAGTGTGTACGCGGTAACATTTTCATGGAAAGTAGAACAATATGAAAGGAATACTCTAAATATACAAGTTATCATTTAGAGCAATGACATTACTTTTCAACTTAGAACATAAATGAAAGTGATTCAGTGATTCAGCAAAGTGATATACTGACATTGCTTCATGCTACTTACTATAAATGATCCTCAAATGTAGTTGTTAGGTAGACTTATTACCATGAGTCCCAGTAATCGCTTATCAAAACGAGACTTGCATCAAACCGAGACTGCTCATACATAAGTAGTAAATCTTAAAATTATGCGTTTTATTACGAGGAGTAGTTTGAGCGTCCGTCAGTCTATCAATAGCAATAACTACGACTCTGTAATAAGTCTAGGTTTTATGTGAGCTATTCGGGTGTGTAACGCCCTTGGCCAAAACTGGAGTAACAACGAGGAATACGCTTGAAGGGAGCACCTATTTGATAAACAGGGCTTACCCGGCTTAGGGCCTGTTTATATGAGGAAAACCATCCCACTTTCCAGGCTAAGAGCTGTCAGGTGGGATCGAATCTGCGCCTTTTTTTGTAAAATTTCATCTCACCTTCCAGTTTTTTCATCCTACCTCCCAGCTTATATTTTCAGACAATAACAATCCTAGTTGGTGTTTGGCGCCAGCAGCGATTAGGTTTCCTATTGTTTCATCTTGGCACCTCTCATATAGTGGGATCTCACCCAACCGGGATGGCTCGCTTTCCATATAAACGCAAGATGAAAATTACAAGGGATCGTATAGGAGGGTGGGATCTTACCTCTCAGCTCACAGCCTGGAAGGTGGGATGATTTTCCCCTTATAAACATGCCCTTAGTACTAATTCAAATGGAGAACATTATTGACAGTGGTATCATATTACTTGCACACTAAGCATTGAATAATAGTGCCTAAAGCACTCAGAGATATTCCTTAAAAGGCACCTCCACCCATGTGCAAGTTGTATTACAAATGACAGATTTTAAGCAAACTACACACTGGAAGTGTTTTTAATAGCAATGCCCACGAAATATCGATCTTGTTTTTACGATGTTATTTGCAGCATCGTAAAGCCCTCGTCATCTAGCCAGTATTGTTTTCCAAACATTTGAAATTTGCTTGCCAAGCAAAATTTTTGTCCGTTTGGCCACCTTGCAAAACATTGCTTGACAGCCATAGTAAAAACTTGTGAACGTTTTCAAAAACATTGCCAAAGAAATTGTGCTTAATTCTACTTGTTAAGGACTGTTCTGTGACGGTGCCAAACGGGAAAACACTGCTTGCCAAGAAAATCTCTACTGTTTGGGAAACAAGGTTGGCTGATTTGGCCAAGGCTTAAAAAGCTACAAAACCATCAAAGTTCGAGTCACTGATTCGAATTTCGAGCTCCGAGGAGTACTGATTCATGACGCAAGGTTACCCAGTACCGACGCCAGTAAGGGTCTTCCTAACTCGGACGATCAATCCCTAGAGCAGTCCCTAAAAGAAACAGCCATTAAAATATGCAACCAACAAAACAACAAGTGGAGGTGCCTTTGAAAACTACGATTATATAGCTTGAAGGAGTCAACAATCAGAGGTGCAAGTTCTTTGGTTAAAAGTCAAAAGGTCAGTATTGCAAAGGTGAAAGTTCAAGAGATGCGATCAGAAGCAAGCTTAGGATTTTTTCAAACGCAGCTGAATTTTGAAGCGATGATTTTAGGCTTTATCAACTTGCCTCTTTGATCGCTTAGCCTTCATTCTACATGATAATACTCGAATAAAAGCGTAAGATTTACATCAGTTTCCAAATACTAACAAAACTACAAATTCCAGTTAGAACTATGGTACATGACTGTCAGGGCATGTGACAAAATGGCGAAATAAAGGCTGGTAGCTGATCTGTTTGGAGCGATGTAAAAATCATAGCTGTTTTGTTCCGCACAACCATCTTTGCTCACAAGATAATCATCATTCACAAGATAATGATGTGATGCTGTCATCATTAAACAAGGAAGATTGCAATGTTTTGATTTTCTAGTCTTGTTTGCTGATTCCTCTTAAGTTCGGAAAAAATCCATTCGCTGTGACGAGATTTCCATATATTGGCGAAGGCATCTTTTTAATCTTTGTTTATACGCTCTCGTTTTCCTTGTTGTTTTCTTTCTTTCCTAGATCTTCAAGAAACCTGGAGCCTTTCTTCTTCTCAACATAACCATTAATAATATTGATGTAAAAATATCTGGCACTTTTCTACGCTCTCAAGAGAGCATCAGTTGTTTGATGACCAGTGTTCGTTATTCCTCTTTCACTTCAGAAATCATCTATCTGCCCATCAAAAATATTCCTGCTCTTTTCCTCCTTCTTTCACGTTATCCAAACATGCTGTAAGCTTTAAGCTATCGAAAAGCGGGCTGTCTGTCCATGAAGGCATGGCCATCCAGATTTCCTTTATCGTTTGTTAAATCCGTTGGGAAGTAACTGTGTCAATATTCCAGGATTACATCTTGATTCTCCATTCTCGCGTATTCGCAAGGAAAGCGCAGCAACGCATTATTTACTTGCACACATGCCCTCGTACAAAAACATTTCAAAACCAGGGACAAAGCGATGCTCTGTGTTCCGAGATCTCAAGGGATAAAATCAGGGTTTGATAATTGGATGAACTAACCAAAGGCACTGAACCGTAATTGATGACTCCTTCAACCTCTGATCTTCGAAATAATTCCATCATATACCAAAAAGTTTAATGTTTTAATTCGAGACATGTCTAGCTGATACCAAATATAGAAATATTACTGTGAAAATTTTGATTTGCAAAAGATGCATTCTTGAGTGCAAATTACCATAAACGTTTCAAATTATTTGCTGAAATGATATACAGATATTAAAAAGAACAATAATGAAAAAAAAAAATCGCTGCAACAAGCAGACTCAACAAATTTTGAAAGAGTAAAAACTCCACCTTGGTGACTCCCATTACAATGTGTTTATTGCTTCTCATCTTTTCCCAGATTTCACTCAAGTATTTACTTGCTCATTCGTTCGCTCAGTTTCCAACAATTCTTTCAATCCTTAGTTCGCTCATTCACTCGTTTATTCATCCACATCTTCATTCAAAATATGTACCAAGAGACCGAAGGCAAAAGCATCACTGAAACTTTCGCATAATTAACGTCTTTGGGACCTATGTTGTTGTTGTTGTTGTCTTCTTATTTTATCCTCTATTCATAGTGTGATATTTGTTTTACACCTAAAATACTTTTCACCTTATCCTTTCTCGCATTCTTAAAAATAATAAAAAATAGAAAACAAAGCCTTTCTAACTCAAGCTGCAGTGCAAAAAATCTGCGCTCAAGGCAAAATAACAAAATCGCAAGCTTTCATGCAAAACTTGCAAAAACTTAACCAAAATGTGAACATAAATTATTCAAACGATATATATTCAAATAAAAAAGAGAAAAATCATTTACCATTTGAAGAGTCCTTACTTTCTGAGTTCCGACTTCTAGTACTCCCTCTGTCCGATGTGTCTGAACTATGACCGGACAGATCATCTTCTGCTTTCCTCTTTTTGCCGCTTAATGATGTCCGCTGTTTTTTGTCAAATTCGAATGCGATTTTTACAGGCTCCTCCCCAATGACATCTGGCTCTTCTTCCAGTTCTTCATCTGAACCTCCAACTGAAAGCGTTTCTTCCGTTCTTGTTGCTTCTGCCTATGCATTGTAAGAGAAACGGGAGGTGAATACTCAATCACAATAATTGAATCTATTCCCCATTTGCACCAGGAGTCCATTTACGCCTTGAGAACACCCTACAGGCCTTCACAGCAATTGCAAGATCCTTTATGCGGGCAATAAAATACACCACTTAAACGAGCGGCTGCCATCACAGATATTTTCCAAATTTTACGATATTCAAGATCAGATACATCTTATATATAAACAAAACTAACCATCTCCATGACAGGTCCCCATTCTTTTATTTGCTGAATTCCTGAAGGAAACGAAATCAAGTTGTTATAAATCAATAATTTCTGGAATCTGGAGGAAGAATAAAGGAAGAACACTGGAAGAAGAATAAAAAGCGCAAAAGATCACATTGATGCCTGCTTTCTTTGAATAGTTGTGCCCTCTTCAACTGTACACTATATTTCTGGAATCTACGTATAAGCGAGTAAGAGACAAAAGTCATTGAAAATCTTACACTAGGCTGAAGCTATTTTTAATTGACATGGAATTAAAAATATATACTAGAGTCGGTCCGTGCACTAAGAGTTAAATCTTCAATATTAAAATTCTTCCGCCTGTCATTTCAACATAACTAAAAACCCTTTGTGTTGTAGAGGACAAGATTCGATTGATCAGATGATGCTATTCAATTATGGAAAATCTTGTTTCATTGACATCACATTTCAACAATTCACTGAACGGTTTTCCTTCGTAAAGCATCTTCTTTATGTTGAAAACAAAGGCCTTCTAGTTTGCTAGTAGCGACTCCTCTCACCTTGCGGATCCGTTTTACTGAATCTACAAATTCCAAAACATGGTTTGGTGATTGCATCTTCGACGTACGGTTCAACTTTCTTGACGGCTGGTGTTGTTGCCTTTTTCTTCTTATTTGCTTTCTTCCCTTTATTTTTCAAAGCCTCGAGATCACGCCGTTCCTGTAAAAGGTAAGGAAAGTGTCTGTTAGTTCCTGCCCCTAATTTTCCGTGCACGTATCAAATTAAAACAGCTCGGACCATTACATCTAAATTTGCCAGTAATCACATTATTGTAAATCAGATTTCGTATGCACTGTTTTCAGGACAAGTTGACTGCTTTTTCAGCAAAGGAAAGGTTTCTTGAATGCATAACATGGATAAAAGAGCATATTGACAAAGTAGAGAACTGTTTCGTGTAGGTGATAAGTGCGGCTTCTACCCAACGAGGCTTCTTTCTAGAAGGCATGTCTTTCAAAATTCAAGAACACATAAATACAGTACAACATCCACGGGTGACGGGGTCTTATTCTATACTATTGAATGTCATTTTGGCAGCAGTACGGTATTTGAAATAAAGACACCAAAGCAGAAATGCAGATTTGATTTATACTTACCAATTCCGAGTATAATGGCTCGAGTCTGGTTGATCCGCGATAAATCCATTCTGTCCGTTTATCAATGTCGAACAGCATCTACAAAAATTAAATAAATTCTATTTAACTAAGCACCTATTACAACGATTACAAATATCACGTAAGCGGAAATATCAGAACTAGGGCCATTTGTCAATGGCTAAGCCTAATTCCTGTATCTGTCTCATGTCTATACTATGAAATAGTTCTCTAGCCTGTAGGGTACTTTCAGTTCCAAACTGAAACATCCCTAGCTTTGGGATTTACTTTGTGATGTTTTTTCATCAAAACATCATGTTGGCCCAAAACAACGTATTTTGAACGAACTAATGGAAATATATATAGCGACAGGAAACAAAGCTTTCCTAATCCTTCAATTCTCTTCAGGAATGTCACTTGTTTGAGTTAAAAAACGATGGCATAAAAACGTTCATTTGAAGATTAAAAAGACCACCATTGCTAGGCCACCAACATTTTCATACAGTATGCAAGTCAATGTGAGACCGCAAAGGATCTTGGGGAGCACAAGGCCTTCAACCCAGAAAAATGAAAGAAACCGTTACAGACTTCACAAAGATCCTCACCTTTACAAGACTACCATCTACAGCAATTACTCTTGCTTGAAGCCTAGAAGTCAATAAGATATAAAACATATTTTAAAATNCATCTAAATTTGCCAGTAATCACATTATTGTAAATCAGATTTCGTATGCACTGTTTTCAGGACAAGTTGACTGCTTTTTCAGCAAAGGAAAGGTTTCTTGAATGCATAACATGGATAAAAGAGCATATTGACAAAGTAGAGAACTGTTTCGTGTAGGTGATAAGTGCGGCTTCTACCCAACGAGGCTTCTTTCTAGAAGGCATGTCTTTCAAAATTCAAGAACACATAAATACAGTACAACATCCACGGGTGACGGGGTCTTATTCTATACTATTGAATGTCATTTTGGCAGCAGTACGGTATTTGAAATAAAGACACCAAAGCAGAAATGCAGATTTGATTTATACTTACCAATTCCGAGTATAATGGCTCGAGTCTGGTTGATCCGCGATAAATCCATTCTGTCCGTTTATCAATGTCGAACAGCATCTACAAAAATTAAATAAATTCTATTTAACTAAGCACCTATTACAACGATTACAAATATCACGTAAGCGGAAATATCAGAACTAGGGCCATTTGTCAATGGCTAAGCCTAATTCCTGTATCTGTCTCATGTCTATACTATGAAATAGTTCTCTAGCCTGTAGGGTACTTTCAGTTCCAAACTGAAACATCCCTAGCTTTGGGATTTACTTTGTGATGTTTTTTCATCAAAACATCATGTTGGCCCAAAACAACGTATTTTGAACGAACTAATGGAAATATATATAGCGACAGGAAACAAAGCTTTCCTAATCCTTCAATTCTCTTCAGGAATGTCACTTGTTTGAGTTAAAAAACGATGGCATAAAAACGTTCATTTGAAGATTAAAAAGACCACCATTGCTAGGCCACCAACATTTTCATACAGTATGCAAGTCAATGTGAGACCGCAAAGGATCTTGGGGAGCACAAGGCCTTCAACCCAGAAAAATGAAAGAAACCGTTACAGACTTCACAAAGATCCTCACCTTTACAAGACTACCATCTACAGCAATTACTCTTGCTTGAAGCCTAGAAGTCAATAAGATATAAAACATATTTTAAAATATAACATTCCTTTCACTAACAATTTTGCCTTGTAAAGTGGGGTTTCACAAAGGGCAAGTAGAATTTCTGAATGAAAAGACCCACTCCTAACTGGCGAGTTTCTGCTACCTTTAGCAACAAACTTCCTTACAAACTGAAGGTCATCAAGGTTTAATCAAAACTCGCCAAAATGTATGTAACAATCTTACCATTTTCCATTCCATTCTGTTTGGACTGAAAGGCCTGCCTTCAACTTCAGCATAGGTCTCTACAATAAAAACATAATAAATTGTTTAAGCAACTCATGTCGAGTAAAAATATTTAGATTTTGCAGAGTGAAAACATTTAAAACAGAGTGGGAAATAGAGACAAATGGAGACAGCCAAAGGATTGACAGGGAAACAAAGAATATTCACTGAGAAAGGAAAGGAGGCCGATAATGGCAGAAAAATGTGAGGTTACAGTCTAGCAACTGAATCAAGACCGAGAGATAATTAGGATGAGCATTGGACTGAAAAGAATATGTTATGAAAAAGGAAGAAATTCGTATTTGATCTTGTTGGAACATGCTTCTTGGGTATCGAGTAAAATTTATTCCACTCAAGTAGAGGAAGTAATAAAGAAAATGTCAATGAGAATGGCGGTATCTTAAGCCCAGGTTCTCATTGCAATGGCTTTCTTTATGATGGGTTTTCGACTGACAGAGAAAGCATAACATGATATAATACTAAATGTAAAAACTATTTCACCTAGCCACCAAATGATATTTTGACGACAAATAGTGAGCATGTTTTGTTTCTTTTGCAAACTTGTTTACTAATCATGCAATAACATAATACATGGCCAGTGATTGAGATTGCTTTTTGCAGATAACTGATTATTCATAATTATTGAAAATATAATACATGGCCAGTGATTGAGATTGCTTTTTGCAGATAACTGAACTGATTATTATAAATGATTATTGAAACTTGATGAATGATCAAAAAAATACAAACTTTTCCTATGTATGTATGTTTGTATCAATTGCCACTATTTACAATGATTAAGAAAGGATAATAACATACAGTAGATACAATACAGTTTATATAATACTAAGACTAAAAAAGAAAAATGCAAGTTAAAAAACACCTCTAATTACAGTGGCAGGGATAGCATTAAAAGGTCGAGTTGACCTTATTTCCACAATGGACCCCTTAGAGGTGGTTGCAAACAAGAATAAACAATAGATGTGTATGTGAATTTGGATAAAACATAATTCAGTAAGGCCGAATCAGGCATTGCAACTAAAACGGTCCTTAGTAGTAAACATATATGTCATCTTCCTCTTTCTGTATATTTTGGAAAAAGTTCTCTTTGATCTTGTGTTTAAAAGTATTAATATTGTCTGTTGATTTCAACTCCTGATTTCAATCTGTCAATCTGGACGTCGATAATGGTAGAAAAATGTGAGGCCTACTGTTCAACAACTGAATCAAGGCCAAGAGATAATCGGGATGAGCATAGGCCTGACAAGAATTACGTTGTGAAAAAGGAAGAAATTTGTATTCGATCTTGTTGGAACACGCTCCTTGGGTATCGAGTATAAATTTGAACTTTGGATTAACCATGAATAAAGATACGGCAAGCACTTGAATAATCATCAGAGATATCATAAAAATATCACTTACATCTGGGTATTCTTCGAGATATTCTTTAATAAATTCACGACAATTAATTGAAACATCTTCCCAAACGTCTGAAGCTGAAATAATATAAATAAAACCATTCAAAATCATTTCTAAATTCTGAGATTATTTGTAGTCACAAGAATGCAGCAGAATTCTGCAATCATCTATCTACTGGAGTTCGTTCTTATACTCTTAAAAATTTGCTATGCCAGCTTCGTGAAATGATTTGTAGGGACTTCCTAAATATGACAAAGGCCCTTTAATTCTCCATTTCAATAAGAAAACTAACTAAATGTTACAGGAGGCAATCCTAATCCTTATTCGGTATCATTAAAAATATTCCTAAAATATTTTCAGAGGAAACCTGCAACAAAGGTAAGAGGGAATGGGATTGTCCAAGGGCGTGTTTGATTGGTAATTCCAAACCTACCAGATTCTGAAAACAGTAGACTTTGCAGAGACGGAGAGATATTTCCCAATCAAACAGAAAAATCTTTAAAACAGCAGGTTTTGGAGAGTTCGAACACAATATTCGGCCGATCGAACAAAAGTACAATACAGGCTGATGGCTTCTATTTGATAGGCCGAATACTGTGTTCGATTCGAACTCTTCTCTCAAAGTCTGCCAAACCTTCTGCCTTTTGGGGCAGAAGGTTCAGAAGGCCTTTCAAACCTACCAAACCTACCGTTTTGAGAATTTCGGAGCCAATCAAACAGAAATTCCGAGTCTACCAAGTCTACCGTTTTCAGAATTGGTACCAATCAAACACACCCCAAGATTACTATAAATTATTACCAGCATGGACGACATGATGCATCTTTTTTTCAGTCATATATTGAGCAAAACCATCATCGAAGAAGACAAGAAACCTGAGACAGAAGAGAATTAAAGCTTCAATAATTTCGTATGCCCATAGCATTGAATACAATACACTTCTTAGCACTTGGACTTGCACGTCCACTTTGCACCCGAAATATAAATTTTGGAATTACAGAGGAGAATCTCCAATTTCCTAGTTTTCTGAAAGATATACTTTGTTTTCGAAAACATGCATACAATTAACAATTTCTAGCATTGAGTTCATCGCTTTTTTCGGCTCGTCATTTAAAGAAACAAGCCTTCATGTAATGAAAATAGATTCAAGAAATGCTGTTTAAATGAAAAAACTGAATACCAACCGATGTTTGGTTTCTTCGCAAGCTTTTTCGACAACCACACCACCATATAATATTTCACCCTTTGCAGCAGAGATTGAAGCTAACGAAGGTACAAGCAGATATTAGCGGGGCTGCATATTTTTCGTAAAAACATGCACTTCAAAACAATTTCCTCCATAAACGTACGATATGTCAATTTCTAGCTAAAAACAACCGCCTACACCAAATGTTGCCTTTACTCTATGAGAAATGGTTCCTTGTCTAAAGCTTGATGGGGGGGGGGGGGGGGCTAGTTCGATGTTTCATAAACTATCGCCCCAAAAACTTGAACCATAAATCTTTCAACAATAATTTTAACAACATCAATCCAGAGCATGTTAATAAAATTCAATAATCACTGGAGACTTGCTAAAATTGCTCATGTTCTGTCATTGCCAGCCGCAATATCTATTAATTGCATATAGTACAAAAACCTCACATTTTAACTGTTATTTACAGTTTAAGGTTTAAACCACAACAAGATACTCACATAAACTTGCATATTTCTTCTTTACCCTTACATCTACAGTGTCCCTTGGTCGACAAGCTACATAAAAAGCAACAATATACCCCGTCAAAAAACAACGTAAGAAGCTGACAGAATCTACAAATTTGTAAATCAACGAAGGCAAAGAAAATAAAACACAACGTTGCGAGCATCAACTTTCCATTTATATAATAGATCTATCAGTAACTTCATCATGCTCCATGTTCCATGCATGAGTCAAAATCAGACAACTGTAGACCAATACACCTTTTAGCTATTCTACAAGTCAGATTTAGATCAAGTTAGATNACTGTCTTTATTTTGTGCACCTTTCATCAACATGTTTTTGTATGAAAGACCGTATTGGAACGAGAGCTAGAGCGAGAGCTTTAACAACAACTGTTTTAACTGGCAAACAGATTGGCAACTGGAGCGGCTGTTCTGGCGTGTTACTAGAATCCTGTTTTTAGTAATACGTCGGCTACATAGAAAGAGTACGGAGCCGCGAAGAAAGTAGATCTAATGCTCAATAAAGCTCGGCTCGAGGCTCAAGCCCCGAGCATTCAGCCATCTTGCTGTTTGACACAGAAACAGCCTTCCCGGCGTGTTACTAAAATCAAGATTTTAGTAACATGGTGGCTACATAGAAGGAGTAGGAGCCGCTAAAAATGAAAGAACGGAATTAATCATACACATTCGAAAATGCTCGGATAGAGCCCCGAGCCCCTGAGTCCCAGCTCTTTCGTTCAATATTTTATGGCGCTAACACACGCTATACACTTTAATTTGATCTGAATTTGAGCTTTTAATTTATTCGTAAATGTATTAAAATTTTTTCCTCACTTTACAGATGAAAGGAGGATCCTTTGTGAAACCTGGGGGACCATATACAGAACCTTGATTGCTATGCAAAGTTTAGAAACTGTCATTGAAATGACAATTCTTTCTCCTTTTGAAAGCAAACTTGGTCAAATAAGATACAAGGATTCAATTTCCAACATCTGAGCACAGTGCTCAGATGTTGGAAATTGAAGAAGTATTTATTATTTGATCAATTTGCTTTCAAGAGAAAGAGTTGCCATTTCAACGATAGCAGCACTACTTTCATACAATGACTGACTTAAAGAAATAACATCATTTTTTATCGTAATTCTTCTGTTTTTTATGTTCTGTTAATTTAGAATAGATTGTATGGAATAAATAAACTGTGATTTTGTGGTATCATAGCGCTGAAGTGATTGCATTTGATTTGATCTGTATCTATATACCTATATCTATGGAAAACCTGTCCTCCAGTTTTTGCCTCCATTACTGTTCATATCTGTAACCCCTTTATATCTATGCTGATTTTCATTGCTCATTTTCAACACATTTTTATCATTTGCGGCGTTCTAAGCCAATCTGAAGGGCGTGGCCACAACAAATTTTCCGGGGGAGTACCCCCGGACCCCCCTATTTTTTCGGCTCGCTTCGCTCGCCGATTAACAACTAATTTTTGCTGCCAGCCGCCACTGGCAAAAAGGGATATATGTTAACTCTTCTTTTGCTCGGGTGAGAAATAAGTTGCACATTGCAACGTTTCCCTTCCTTCAACGTTTACCTTCACTAATAGCTTTGCAGCTGTTCCTTGTATCAGAAGAGCGAATTCCATCCCAAAACGAAGCTAATTTCTTGATTTTATGTTTCTCTTTATATCTTGAATTTTACTCTATATAAATTTGCAATGTCAAAATAAACAAACTATGCTACCGGGTGAGTCAGAAAAAACAATCCCCGTTTGAAAGGTCACTGCTCCCTGGATATCAAAACAATAATATTGGGAAGTAAATTCTTTAATGGTTGACATGTTCAAAAATAATTTAAAATTCATCTGACTGAAATCGGCCACTCCCTTCTGAAATTATGAGCGATTTTCTGGAGAAAGCCCCTTCAAGAAACCTTCAAAACAGGCCTAAAATCACGAGCAAATTTTCCAAATATTTCTGCCTTACAGCAATGACTTGCACACTTGCACATGCTTTAACACGTGCTATCCTCTTGGGAGGATAAAATCTCAGAGAATATTGTTGTTATGTTCCCAGGAATGACACTTTCATCCTCTCAAAGGGATAAAACGTGCTAAAGCATGTACAAGTCATTGCTATTAAGGCAGAAATATGACGGAAATTTGGTCGTGATTTTACGCCGTTTTTGAAGGTTTCTTGGGGGGGCTTTCTTGAGAAAATCCCTCATAATTTCAGAACGGAGATGCCGATTTCAGTCAGGAAAAATTTAGAATTTATTTGAACATGTCCACTATTAAACGATATAATTACAAATATTATTGCCTCTATATTCAGGGAGCAGTGGCCTTTCTAACGGGGATTGTTTTTTCTGACTCACCCGGTAGATATATGATATTTGAACTCTTTATTTTATATTTGTATCTTAACATGTAAGTAGAAAAACCTCGTCAACAGATTATTACTGGCAGAGGACGCCACAAGCTTAGGGTTTCTTTAGTTCTCTTACCTGGCCATATTTATTCACAATGATTTTGGATATTTTTGCTGAAAGAGAAAAGAAAATAATGTTGAGAGTAGGAACAAGCGAGTAGGAACTTGGGATTAAGCAACTGCTACATTTTCAAAACCTTTGCCTCCACAAAAACTTAACAAAAATATTTGTACATAAAATTCTGTGTTAAATAAACTAAAATGCCAAGATTGAAAAACACTAAACGTATTGGGCATAACCCTTCATCAGTAGTGATGAGAAATAGAACGCACAGGGCAGTTAAGTTGAAGAGATGGAAACTCAAAAGACCGAGAACTATAGAACGTCGAATAGAATTTGACGCAGCAGAGAGAAGAGTAGCCTTGAGGTAGCTACGAAGGAGGAAAAGATGACGCTAGTAAAAATGTCTACGAAAAAGAAAACTGTTTGTTGAGAAATATTTGTAGACTGCCTTTTTGGCTACATAAAACAGTCTCTGATCCTCTGGAATACTCTCTACTCTATCTTCATAACTAATTAAAGAAAGGCTTTCATGGAGCAAGTCAGCAATAAATCAAAACGAAAACAGAGCAACTGGCATGTAAGGTTGCTGAAATTACCTGGATACCAAATATCTCCCTTTTCTGGCTTTCCTATGATATGATCTCCTTCCTTGAAGACATACCTGCAATGCAACAAAATCAAATATATTTTAAGGTCTTTAATGAATGATTAAAAATGCCCTGCCTTTCAAATGGCAAGTGTTTGTTGTCTCACAAATTACAAATGATGTTTATTCAAAGAAGTCCTCTTCAGAAAGCTCCAAAAACAGTTGCTGCTAACCTCCATCAAATTTCTGTAACTTTTCTACCTTAAAGCAATGAAAAGAGTATGTGCCTCAGGAGGGTTAGATGTAGTTTGTATCATAAAAAAGGTATATTGGCAGGAACACCTGTAAAAGATACCCATAAAAATAAGAGACACATAAACTGAAGCAACAAAGAACTCATACTTCTCATCAATAATTTCTCCTTTATCACTTCCATCCTTGTCCGCCAAGCTTGATGTTTCGTTTGTACCACTTTTGTCAGATTTTTCACTAACCACAGAAGAAGATGGTGATGGCACTACTTGTGCACTTTCTGTTGAAACCTTTTTATTACCTGGACCAACGACACTGCTGGAATGCATTGTCTGCGCAAATGGCCTACTTTTAGTCCTCACAGTTGAATTTCCAGAACCTTCTGAATTTGCTTTGCTTTTCTTTTCATTTGATACTGAAATTTCAGCTTTTGAAGTTGCCGTTGTAGAGTCAAATAACAAAGGAGAATTAATGTTACTTTTTGGAGTAATTTTTGTTCGTGCTAGCGTACTTTTACTACTTGGGGTACTAGTAACAGGGATTGTTTGTACATCTTGTTTTGAAATTGCGACTGATTGACTTTGAATTTCCACTGGTATTGAGGAAGCAGTATTTCCCTTGGTTGTTTCTGAACTTGTAGAGACAATTCTTTTGCTCGACAATGCACTTCCATTATTATTATCTCTATGTACAATACTCCCATTCGCATTTCTCTTGTTACCAATTGTCTGCCTACCATTACTTTGTTTTGAGACAGCAGCCGTTGATACAGCTGTCTCATTTTGAACTCCTAGTGTTGCTGGTCTCCCATTATTATCCTTTTGAACAATAGGGACTGGTTTTTCAGGTGAACTGAAATCACACGATGTTGTAATTTCATGAAGTCTTTCGATAAGTGGTTTCTCATCTTCCTCTTCAATAACAATGACATCCTTTTTCCTATTCAAAGAAAAGATCAAGAGTACTACTGCTGTCAAATAGAAGGGAAAAGGGCGAGTGGCAGACAAAGATCTACATACTGTAAGTATATGGACATGGTGGAGATTGTGGTAATATTGGAAAAGTATTCGCTGGAGCTAGAAACTGGAAGAGTTTGCCTAAATCGATGTAGAATTCTAAAGGTTGCTTTTCATCACAGTATGATTTGTTGATTTATTACCCTTGCTATCCCCTTCCCATTCAAAACATGTGGTCAACTGTTCTTTTCATCAGAAGTTTGCCGCATACAAAACGTTAGATATAAGAAGAAAGGACCCTATAAATTTGTGCTGCTTTTACAGGAAGGAAATGTCAATAAAATGGTGCCTTACCGTTCTCCTGNCATCTTCCTCTTCAATAACAATGACATCCTTTTTCCTATTCAAAGAAAAGATCAAGAGTACTACTGCTGTCAAATAGAAGGGAAAAGGGCGAGTGGCAGACAAAGATCTACATAAGTATATGGACATGGTGGAGATTGTGGTAATATTGGAAAAGTATTCGCTGGAGCTAGAAACTGGAAGAGTTTGCCTAAATCGATGTAGAATTCTAAAGGTTGCTTTTCATCACAGTATGATTTGTTGATTTATTACCCTTACTATCCCCTTCCCACTCAAAACATGTGGTCAACTGTTCTTTTCATACAAAACGTTAGATATAAGAAGAAAGGACCCTATAAATTTGTGCTGCTTTTACAGGAAGGAAATGTCAATAAAATTGTGTCTTACCGTTCTCCTGGTTTGACCTCTGGTGGTTTTTTATCTGAAAATATTTGAGTGAGTTTTTGTTCGATATCATTCAGCTCAGTCTTTATGATGGAATGCTCCTCTGTCAACAAAAATGAAAGACACAATTAACATACCATAAAACAGGCCTCATTAAAAGTATTCTGTGCCTGCGAGCAAATGACTGGGAAAAATGTGCCTGCAATCAAATCACTCTGAGTACAGTAAAGATGTCAGCAACAAATGTGAAATGATATTTTGTGCCTGCGAGCGGCGCTCGTGCGCTCGCGCACATTAATGAGGTCTGCCATAAAAGTTTAGAATTTTGATATGCAGATAACAAACTTGGTAAAAATATTTAACCATAAACTTGATGTAGAGAGATTTGGACGACAAAAAACACTAGAATATCTTTGAACACATTGAGGCCTTTTGGGTTCCTCGCCAGAATGGGATTTTTTTTATTCGAATTAGAACACTTTTCAAATTACAGCACTCACCATCAATCTTCTGAACCTTTTCCACAACTTTCTGTGCTATCCTGTTTGTAAAAGAAGACATGAATTCAGGCTTCTGCATTTTGAAAAATGTAAAAGTGTCAACATGTACAGTATATAATATGCCAATTTTTCCAGTGGCATACACTGAGGGGTGAGGGGGTGCGATCACCCCCAATGTTGAAGCAAACAAAGATATTTTGTTTGAAAACAATAGGAGTTAACAATGCATTTTATCCTAAACAATAGCTTCGCCCCCCATATCTGCCAAAGTGTCCACCACTGCCAATTTCTATTGATACTTTCATTTGTTTCACAGTACAGGCCTTGGACAAGAATTTTCAAGAATCCTTCACGTTCTGATAAGAATTCTTTTTAAGTGGTACATGGTATGAAACTGTAAACATTTTTATCAAAAATTCTGTAGAACTTTGCAGTGATGTAATACTCCGACTTTGAAGCCAGAACAGTGACAAGGGGCTGCAGACTTGATTAGGTCTTCTCTAATTCTGCGATCCCATCCACCAGAACTCAAACATTTTCTCTTTTTTGAAAATGATCATCGTCTCTATATTAATTCTCCATTTTCTCAACAATTCTTAAGAATTCTTATGCAGGAAAATAGTGATAATATGTGCAAGGCCTGTATTGAAAAAGACCCTCTTGATTAAAGAACTTTGGGTAATATGCCAATATCAAACCTTAAAAATCCTAACCCTAAACCTGACTCGAAACCTACCCTAACTCTAACCCAAACCCTCCCCTGATCAATTAAGTTGGAATTTTACTGAGACCTTGTCAACTGTAGCAATGGATCTCCCTTTATTCATATAATATGGACATGAAATAATTAATAGGACATAGCTGCAGATCTCAACCAAGAGTATTCATTAGTGAAAAACTTCCCTGCTGTGCGTCAAAATAATCATTCACATGTATGTCACATCCTGTTGATTGATGTTCATTACTTGATTAATATTTGATTAACGAAGGGACATGCTTTTCAGGATTGTGCAAAGTTTGGGAGAACACCAATTATCAAATTGAGAAAAGTTAGGGTTAGGTTTAACCTTGAAATAAATTAAGTTTAGTTGTAATAGGGTTAGATAGCATATCTCCACTTGTTCAAAGTGCAAAATCACTCTCAAATTGCTTGATATGATATGATAACTAACACGAATCCATACAAGATGGTTTTTCACCGTTGGTTGCAAATTGATTGAGAAGTAGCTTTTTGACTGAAAATAAATTCTTTGATTTTAAGATATCACTGATTTTGATAATCAGGGTTCCAAATTCCAACATTTAACCAACTTTTTTGGTATGCAGTAGGGCATGTGTGCATATCTCTAAATTATAACGTAGTTGGATGTGCAATAATAATAATTCCAAATCCCCATTCTGGGGCAGCTATAGATGTACAGTCATACATGCAATTACGATTACAATATGTAACACTGGATTGGATTGGGCTCAAAGGGCGGAATTATTTTACAACCTTCTAATCCAGGGTGCATTTCATGCACTTAGGCCCGAAGATCTTCGGCGTGGAAAAGAAATTTTCTTGGCGCAGTGGCGTGAAAATCTGATGGAAACAATAGAAAATTATTGTAATTGAATTGATCTATTGTTTTCCTGGGGTAAATTACTTTGTTATCGGCGTAACCTTCGGCGTGGAGTTTACATGGAATGCACCCTGGCTTCTAATAAACTTCATAATTTCATTTGAGTATTTGACAAGGCGTTCATGATAATTTCTGTAGATATTGCTCCACCCCTGATTTTTTTGTATGATTTTTGATAGTATGTTCATAGGGCTCTTGCCCAAGTCCACATGCATATTTTCAAAATTTCCCTAGCTTTGGTGCGCAAAATATCTCTTGATTGTTTTCCTTCAAGATAACTTTTCAATTTGCAAGTAAATGCAGTGGGGGGGATTTATCAAGCAGGGGGGTTGCAAACATCAAGAAAATTGCCGATTTGCCCAACTTTTTTGGCAAGAATTGGGGGAGGGTTAATTGCTCCGCCTCTGGATGCACACACATTTTGGAAAAAAAACAATAGGACTTGCAACAGCTGTTCACATCCTGTTTCTTCCAATCATTTTTGCAACACTGTGAACTCATCTATTCTGCATAAGTGCATTTCTGGCTGCAAGAAAATCCATTTCATCTGGCTTTGGATGGCATAAGTCCATAATAATATGAATTGAAACCCTAAAAAGTAAGTCTAGTAACTTCCAATCTTTTCCTCCTTTCTGTTACTAACCTAGCCATAAAAAGGCATCTACTATTATTATATTATGTGATGCGCACTTTAGAAGTGTTTCCATAGGTCAAGAAAACACAGCACTGTGAAAGCAAAAGACACATTTGTTTTTTTTATGTTGTGTAGGCCTATATGGTGCGCGTGCAGCATTCAACAGTGCAAACACACGCCTAGGCCCTTTCATAATACTCACCTTGTACATAGGTCAATAAAACCTAATTCTTGCAGTTGTCTATCGACGATCTCTTCTATTTCTTCTTCTAAACTATTATTCATTGTTTCATCTTTCTTTAGGCCAACCATTAATACTGTTTATTTGTTTATTAAGCATCTAAACTCAACTTTAAAGTTAACAACTCTTCGCAGAAATCTCAACCGCCATCTTTATCGCATGAATGCACGAAGCGAATTGAAAGCGCGCGCATTGGATTGTTTGTCTTTCGAGTCACGTGGTTGGAGGTTCCTTGTGAGTTGTGACCAGGTTGTGACCGCTTTTTGGGATCTCTTGCGACCTGCGACCACCTTGCGACCACCTTGCGACCGGTCGCTATTAAAATTGCTTGACAAGAAGATTTAAATTTTTCTTGTTCGTCAGACGTCAAAGATGAACTATAACATGCGACCTTGTCAAAGGATGTAAGGTTAGCAATAATAATAATCGCCAGAATACCTTCGCTCCTGTCTATTATAATCTTCGGCACGGTAAACGCAATTTGGCCTGCAAGCCAGTCTAATAGGCCCCAATTTGATATTTTTGTTTCTAAATCTTCCCTTACTGTATTTTCTTCCTTTAAAACTGTCGGACTTCAATCCTCTTTTACAAGTTATTTTTCGTGCTTATTCAAAACAGCTACTTTCTTATATTTTTACTCAACGCAAAATAGTTCGCATATGGCGTATTATTTCTGCACTTTTAGCTTCAAAATGGAGCCGAAGCTCCTTCGTATAACTTTTGTGAAATTTATAAGATTTCTGACGAATTTTTTAGAGGGTTGTCTGAAACATAGGCTTTGACTGTGAAGTGACAGGGTCGTTGAACATTTTCGATTGGTATTCCGTGAAATTTTGTGGAACCATTTTTTTAGCCAATCAGGATAATAGTCAGTGCTGATAAGAAAGATTTTCGGAAAAATCTTCAGTGTCTTTCCGAGGAGTGGAAATGAAAAGATAGGAATTATTAGAGTTAAGATTATAAATTCACTTAATTGCTACAAAAAGAGTTAATACCATTCCATACATGTCAATACAGCAAACAAAATTCACGACTAGTTAATAGTTAACAAAATTCACGACTAGTTACTTACAAAAAATTCTAAAATTTTACGAAAATTAGATGGAAATTAAATTCATACAGTTATATGCTTGTTACTTCCATAATATTGATATTCAGTTCGATACATCTTTGGCACGCTGAAAATGTCGTCTGGTCCAGGACCTGAGGATAAATTGACATTATAATGAATATAACGAATAAATGATAAAGGGAGTGACATGAGATGCAATTTGATGCTATCATTATATTCTATCTAAAACTAAAACTTGGCAAATATTAGCAATGACTGTTCCCTCAAATCTATCCAGTATTCAGCCAGACTTTTTGCCAAAAAAATCGCTAGCAAAGACCGCGGAAGATATACAAGTGTTTAATCTAACAAAATAATTGCCCTTGCTCTCGAGTCGCTTTGTAGTGTTTCTGCCTTAT
Source organism: Aurelia aurita (assembly GCA_004194415.1). Lineage (NCBI taxonomy): Eukaryota > Metazoa > Cnidaria > Scyphozoa > Semaeostomeae > Ulmaridae > Aurelia > Aurelia aurita. Next base: position 243,260 of record REGM01000243.1, on the reverse strand, counting down.
TATATCATTATATCATCTTCATCTTGGAAGGAAAATTTGACCAAGGGAGCAAGGAGATATGAACAAGCCCTTATGCAGAGAAAGGAGGAGAGCAGGAAGAGAAGAAAGCAGCCTTTAACAAACTTGGATACGAACGATGATGCATTTATTTGTGAAAACTGTAACAAGAGCTGCCCTTCAAGAATTGGATTGTTTAGCCATATGCGGACTCATCAGAACTAAGACATTATTATACACGCATACCATGATCTTTAAGATCGAAGGTTACCTACTACTATATATTATATATACCGTAGTTTTTAGTTCCCAATTATTCAATGAGGGCTGTCAGATTGAAATAACTTTTCGTCCAGTCCAGTCATGAAATATCAAATGTATCTTAAGTAGAGAACCAGACACCAAGATCGAAGACATGTCAAGCTTGCAATCTTGATGTCTCTCTACTAAAGCCGGGCTTTCTTAGTTCTCCGCTGACTGCTCTCCTCGCTCTCCTCACTCATATTGTCCTCCGTCAAATATCAAGCTTTATGAGTTGTATTACTTACCACTTAACGTCCAAGGCGATGGAACAGTACATGTGAATAATTCTGCTCGCTTTTCTTCGTCTGGTACTACGTAATTTGCCATTACTTCTGAACACATTCCTCTGCAAATAATATAGTAGTTATAAGAACATGGTCTCAGATGTTAGATTCAATGACCAAGATTTAGGATGCATGCTTTTCGGGATCTGATGAAAACGGAACACTAAGACTTAAGCTCGCAAGGAACATTAACTACAATTAGAAATTACTGAAAAAAACGCGAGAGAGTAGAGTGGTGGGATTGTAAAAACTTTTTTTTAGGATCCAAATAACACAAATATGGCCAAATATTCAATGTGAAGCAATAACGCTTCAAGTCGACAAGCATTTTCTCCCCGACAAAATCACAGTTTTTAGAACGCATTGTTTTGGGCAACTAGGATGTTCCGAATTTTTCGAAAAATTTTGCAGGACTTCGGACTCCTAAAAAGAATGTGCCCGAGGCTTCATGCCAGAAAACTTAGTTGATGAAATAAAGGTAGCTCTGATTTAGAAAATTTGTCCTGGAAAGATCAAAAGGAACATTCTAGTAACCCACTGAGCCACTGAGAAGTGTTCGTGCACCAAGTGAAATTTATAAATAACTTTCGACACTATTTCTCAAACTATGTCTATTCTCGCCTGCCTCAAAATCAATTACAAGAAATATCATTCACTTACTTGTTAGGTAGTAATTTCATGCTCTTTGGCACTCTTGGTACAACTGTTCCAGTTTTGAACCATATTTGGTCCCTCATTGGTCCTTTTTCCTTAGGGACTGAATTAGGTGGTAATGGATTGGTCTTTGAACCATGACCCCACGCTCTTGGATAATCTTCACATTCCCAGTAAGTGCCAAAATCTTTCTTTGGATATTTACTCTGTTCAACTCTGAAAGATAAAAGACATTTTTACTTGATGAAAATTTGCATACGTTACAAGCCTTGTTGGCAACTTTATACTGCCTAAGAATTTTATTTTGAAATTCTTAAAGGGAATCGACATAGTTAAAAGCTGGCCTGGGCCAAGTTAAAAATATAGTCTATTGTATTTGATACTGTTGGCACGTGCCGTTTCATTGTGTAGCTGAAGAAACAATGGGTGCTTGGGTGTTTTCGTAGCCTATTTATAGCGACCACTCAATATAGCTATGTCTATTCCTTTGAAGTCTTTCACACTGAGCCTGCAAAGAATTCTTAACAACTCTTGGTCTTGAGGAATCTTGAAAATTGTCAGGAATTCTTCAAAATTCTTAAGGATTCTTGTAATGTAAATGTACATAAGACCTGTACTGTTGAAGCACTATCATTGAGTGATAATTCTTGGCTGAAAAGATGCATGTGCTATATATTTGGTGTTCTAAATCATCTACTCTTTGAATAATACAATAGAATCTGTAACCAAGATAAATTAGATTAGAAACTTACTTTGAAAATGCTCTATGATCCTTTTGTGTAGTAGTCAGATACATGTCTCCGTGAAATGTGAGCACACCTCTCTCTGGTACCAGGTATTTGTCTCCTAACATCTCAGGATTTTGAGTTGATGCTACAAGTTTCTGGAAAATAGCAGAACAAAATTTAGTGACTTTGATGTAATACAAATTTATCTTGCTAAAAATTTATTCATCTATTACCTGAAGTGAAAGGGGCTTAAAATTTCATGGAATATCTTTTTTAATGGATACATTCTCTGCTTCAATCACAATTGGTACCACACAGTTTCAGTATGATATAGGAAATTGTTAAACCGAGTTTCAAGAAAGTTTGTTATCCAACTAGATTTAAGTCTAAGAAAATTAACATTTATTTTGCAATGATGGCAGATCTTTTGTAAAGCTACAGAAAGTACATTGAAAACTTTTAATACAACTAGCCATGCCAAGTTTCTTATTAAAAGTATTTACAGTACTGTAGTCTAGGCATCTTCAAAGTTGTAGAATGTTTTTGTCACCACTGACATAAATTGGTCTGAACTTTCCCCCCTTAAATGACATATTTTGGCTAAGATTTCCTCTCCAAAGTTTTCTTCATCAAAATTTTAGCCAAAATTTTTAAAAATGGAATAAATTATTCAATCTATGATGCTGTTCTTCCAGGGGGTTGTGTTATACTGATGTCTTCAGTCATCGTTTTTTTGCCAAAATTGTTTGAATAAATCAAACAAATAAATATAGAATTGCTTACCTTTAAATTACCTTCAGTATTGTGATGTCTGTATGTTGGTGGTTGCAAATCGCTGCAAAAATGTCTTGACATTGAAACACCTGGCTTCCCTGTGTATTGTGCTTGCATTTCTGATGACTGGTTACCCATTGTTAGTGGTTTCCTCCAGGGTTTTACTTGAAGCTAAAGAATTAGAAATGGTTTTGTTTAACAATGAATATGAAAGGTTTAAACAAGTCTCTGTAGTCTCTT
>REGM01000243.1:181635-239001 GCA_004194415.1 Aurelia aurita | reverse complement strand
TATTCTCGCCTGCCTCAAAATCAATTACAAGAAATATCATTCACTTACTTGTTAGGTAGTAATTTCATGCTCTTTGGCACTCTTGGTACAACTGTTCCAGTTTTGAACCATATTTGGTCCCTCATTGGTCCTTTTTCCTTAGGGACTGAATTAGGTGGTAATGGATTGGTCTTTGAACCATGACCCCACGCTCTTGGATAATCTTCACATTCCCAGAAAGTGCCAAAATCTTTCTTTGGATATTTACTCTGTTCAACTCTGAAAGATAAAAGACATTTTTACTTGATGAAAATTTGCATACGTTACAAGCCTTGTTGGCAACTTTTTACTGCCTAAGAATTTTATTTTGAAATTCTTAAAGGGAATCGACATAGTTAAAAGCTGGCCTGGGCCAAGTTAAAAATATAGTCTATTGTATTTGATACTGTTGGCACGTGCCGTTTCATTGTGTAGCTGAAGAAACAATGGGTGCTTGGGTGTTTTCGTAGCCTATTTATAGCGACCACTCAATATAGCTATGTCTATTCCTTTGAAGTCTTTCACACTGAGCCTGCAAAGAATTCTTAACAACTCTTGGTCTTGAGAAATCTTGAAAATTTACAGGAATTCTTCAAAATTCTTAAGGATTCTTGTAATTTAAATGTACACAAGACCTGTACTGTTGAAGCACTATCATTGAGTGATAATTCTTGGCTGAAAAAATGCATGTGCTATATATTTGGTGTTCTAAATCATCTACTTTTTGAATAATACAATAGAATCTGTAACCAAAATAAATTAGATTCAAAACTTACTTTGAAAATGCTCTATGATCCTTTTGTGTAGTAGTCAGATACATGTCTCCGTGAAATGTGAGCACACCTCTCTCTGGTACCAGGTATTTGTCTCCTAACATCTCAGGATTTTGAGTTGATGCTACAAGTTTCTGGAAAATAGCAGAACAAAATTTAGTGACTTTGATGTAATACAAATTTATCTTGCTGAAAATTTAATCATCTATTATNCATTGAGTGATAATTCTTGGCTGAAAAAATGCATGTGCTATATATTTGGTGTTCTAAATCATCTACTTTTTGAATAATACAATAGAATCTGTAACCAAAATAAATTAGATTCAAAACTTACTTTGAAAATGCTCTATGATCCTTTTGTGTAGTAGTCAGATACATGTCTCCGTGAAATGTGAGCACACCTCTCTCTGGTACCAGGTATTTGTCTCCTAACATCTCAGGATTTTGAGTTGATGCTACAAGTTTCTGGAAAATAGCAGAACAAAATTTAGTGACTTTGATGTAATACAAATTTATCTTGCTGAAAATTTAATCATCTATTATCTGAAGTGAAAGGGGCTTAACATTTCATGGAATATCTTTTTTAATGGATACATTCTCTGCTTCAATCACAATTGGTACCACACAGTTTCAGTATGATATAGGAAATTGTTAAACCGAGTTTCAAGAAAGTTTGTTATCCAACTAGATTTAAGTCTAAGAAAATTAACATTTATTTTGCAATGATGGCAGATCTTTTGTAAAGCTACAGAAAGTACATTGAAAACTTTTAATACAACTAGCCATGCCAAGTTTCTTATTAAAAGTATTTACAGTACTGTAGTCTAGGCATCTTCAAAGTTGTAGAATGTTTTTGTCACCACTGACATAAATTGGTCTGAACTTTCCCCCCTTAAATGACATATTTTGGCTAAGATTTCCTCTCCAAAGTTTTCTTCATCAAAATTTTAGCCAAAATTTTTAAAAATGGAATAAATTATTCAATCTATGATGCTGTTCTTCCAGGGGGTTGTGTTATACTGATGTCTTCAGTCATCGTTTTTTTGCCAAAATTGTTTGAATAAATCAAACAAATAAATATAGAATTTCTTACCTTTAAATTACCTTCAGTATTGTGATGTCTGTATGTTGGTGGTTGCAAATCGCTGCAAAAATGTCTTGACATTGAAACACCTGGCTTCCCTGTGTATTGTGCTTGCATTTCTGATGACTGGTTGCCCATTGTTAGTGGTTTCCTCCAGGGTTTTACTTGAAGCTAAAGAATTAGAAATGGTTTTGTTTAACAATGAATATGAAAGGTTTAAACAAGTCTCTGTAGTCTCTTTAAGGTGTTAAAATACTTTCATTAAAATATTTTGTATTGATTATGAAATCAATTCTAATGCTCCTTTGGGAAAATTTGCATAAGCATGCAAGAGTTTCTCTTGCTTTTCCCAAATTGGAGTAGCAGGTTCATCTTGCAGAATTAAGTGCTGTGGTAAAAATTTGCACAATATTCCTCGAAAAGGAACAGCTCTTTCCACATATAATGCAAACCATTCCTAGAACTACTTGTAAATTTTTGCATGTGAAAAGGAAAATTTATCACTGCCACATAGAAAACATGCTTTCACTCTTTTCAAATTATATCCACCTCAAAGGAATCTTCTCCCATTAATTTGCTCTACTTAGGCGGCCACCTTAGAAATGTTTGGTTAGTGTCATTTTGATCAACAAGAATGGGTCAGTTAGTCGGTTGGTCAGGAATTTTCACCAAATTTTCATGATTATTTCCAGACTGATGAAGACACAATAGGAATTTTAATGAAGTTGTTAGCCCCCTTTATGCCAGACTTAAAATATGCTATTTTTTCACTTTGAAAGTGAGTCGGTTGGTGAACACTATCTGAATCTTTTTGAGACACATGTCTTACCTTCTTGATAAGATCTTCTACATATCCAACATTCCAGTGTCCGGCAGCTTTTTTATGAATTGCGTTTGACAAAACAGTTTGACTTGGTTTGTAGTTATGTGCTGTTCCAGTTGTTGTTGAATGCAAATCAAGGGTTTCTTCTCTTGATAAAGGTTGAGGCAATGCATTCAGGAATTTTCTCTATGGAATAAAAGACAATTCAGTTATCACCAAAAGCAAATAACTTTGCAATAACAACTTCCGCTATTGTTTTTCCCCACCCAGATATCACATTGTTTGATCAGATTCCATTTTTCATTATCATTGCCAAATCAATTCTAAATTGTTTATTGTCTCTATTTAAATGCATATTTTATTTGTCGGATTAACTTGCAGATATATGCATATTGCAGCTGATATTACATTTACAAAGCACACCACAACCTGACAACAATGGAAACAGAACTAACTGCAGCAGAAAAAAATTTCTGCAAGTTTTAGGCGAACAAAAAGGTCTGTTTTTGACGATCTACACTTTCATACCTTAAATCCATCAGGTGGAAACTTCAAGCTATCTCTATAATTGTGTCCAACACCAGTTGAAGTGAGATGAAGATCGTTTCTTGGTTCCGTTGTAAGCGCCATCGTTCTTCTCTCAAACTTCCCTGCTTCTAGATCAACTGTGGTTTGTTGACTAATTTAGGCCCATTTCTTGTTGCCAGGGAAACAAACAAACGAAATCGAGACAGCATTATTATCACTAATGGCAACTAGCCAAAAAGAGGCTGCGTAATATGACGTCATAAAGGATGAAAAAATTTGTGCAACATAGTGGTCGAAGGCCGTGCACAAACAGGCATTCACTTTGCGCAGAGCAGAGAAGAAGGTGTTCTGAAATCTGGGTCTCATGAAATTGAAATATTATTCAGTTGCAGAACACAAACGCATTCGGTAAGTAGTTGCAAAGTTGAATACATAGTCTTTGAAAGTGTGCAATTTGTTATGAAACTTGCAGCGAAAAAACGCTTTGTTTCACTTCATATTATTTCTCGCTTTGTTCTTTACTTTGATTCCAGTTTTTGCTACCCTCGTCTTGCTAAGAAAATGTTCCTTAGCTCCAAGACACCGCTCAAATAAGTAGATTAGTCCAAAAGTTAGCTACTTTGCAAAGTTTGAAATATAAAATTATCTTTTCTCCATTTCAGACGCTCTCTAACTCGCTATTTCGATTTCAAGCCAATACATTCTTGAAGACACCAGAAAGACAGCAAGAGACGTTCTCTCCAGAAACCCGAAGGGAGAAAAAAGTACAAACTACAAGATGCCAGAATCAAACAATTGCTTTCCTGCAAATTTAGCACGTCGAGCGAACAGACCGACAGTAGTTGATTTTGCCGAGTTTACACCAACAATGTTAACGAAGACCGAGAATAAACCGAACGAGAAATCAAACTCCGAGGTTGCGAATATCGGTACTGTTGCCGAGCAATATGAGATGTTCATTGGTAATATACACCCAGATGTTGACAGAGAAATAGTCGTTGAAACATTACAGAGACTGTTTGCGTCCGTGGGTGTGATATTAACTGACGATAAATTCTCGTTGTTTCGACAAGGACCGAGAAGAGAAAAACAAATGTTCGTTGCCTTGACGAGCGATAATCATCGGCAGAAACTTATAACGAGGCTTGATGGATACGAGGACATGGAGATTACATTTCCGGAGAGAGTGTTGAAGATTTGTAACAAGAAGGATAAACCGAAGAGAAGAAGATCGAGAAGAAAGAAGAAGTCGGTGTCGTTGACGGAAGAGCAGAAAGCTCTGGAAGGAATCAATTTGGAGAAGGAAGATATGCATGTCCTAGCAGAAATCGATCTAAATAAGAAAGAGGATAACGTGCAGGAAGGAAATAAGTTTGATAAAAGAGAGAAGAATGTTTTAAAGGATGCTGACAGTGACAAGAAAGAAAAGAACATTCCAGAAAATTTGAATCAAAACAAAATAATCGCACGAAGAGTAACAGTGAGCAAATCAGCCCCAAACATAAGAATCAACAAACAACACACACCAAAAGAAAATGCATCCGAGACGAATCGTTTGTTGATGGGACAGCTTTTACGAACTGAAGACAGAACAACGGAATACAAAAGAGGAGGTGGACGATATCTCAAGAAAACTTTGATTCAACATGTCAGGAAATATGCGTGTGCCTTTCTTAATAGTGAAGGTATGTATTTTCTTCCATAGATTTCCGTCGAGTTGCAATGTTTGGTTGAATCTTCGGTTCCTAATATCAAATCTTTTAGCTTTGTTTTATGAAGAAATGTTGCTTGCGTTGCAAAGGATGATTAAATATTTACGTATCAAAGTCAGTAGATTTGAAATATGCGTTTGCACATGCAAAAATGCAAACATTCAAAGATTGTTTCCGAAAGATTTGAAAGTTGCTCGTCAAGAGATGTTTTCCGGCTTTGTCACGTTACAAAAACATTGCTTAACAAGGAATCACTAGATGAAAACATCTAAAATTTGCTTCCGACAAACAACATGTTTCTGCACACAGTTTTGAAGAGAATTTGTTGATCTAATTTTTAATTACAATATAGGTTGCCAGTCTCTTAAGTACAAAATTTTCTTTCCATAGGTGGAAAATTATTTATTGGTGTTGCCGATAACGGTCAAGTTTATGGAATCCCATGCAACAGAAAGCAAGAAGATGCAACACGACTTCAAATCGATGGCGTCATCAGCAAATTCCAACCACCGGTATTTCCTGCTTTATATTCCGTTAACTTTATACCGGTTACACCATATACTGGTTACGTACCAACGGATGAGAACGACCACTGTTTTAAAGTGCTAGAGATATGCATTAATTCGCCGATGAAAAAAGTGGGTTGTTTATATGAGACAGATAAAGGTGACGTGTTTGTACGGAGAGACGGGAGCGCACAAGGACCACTAAAAGCTAGCCAGATTATTGATTGGTGTAAACACGATAAAATATTAGCTGATGAGTTAGGAGGTGATGATAATAACAACGAGGTCAATATAGCAAAGGTCATACTTGCAGAGGACAGAGTTGCAAATGGCATAATCGCAGAGGACAGAATCGCACAGGAAAACATTGCACGAGACAGAGTCGCAAAGGACACACTCGCAAGAGACGGAGCAGCAAAGGTGATGATGGCACAGGATGGAGTAGCAAAGGTGATGATGGCACAGGACGGAGTAGCAAAAGAAACTGAGAGAAGAAACTACTTTCAGGAAGTGACAGAAAGGTCAGNAAGCTAGCCAGATTATTGATTGGTGCAAACACGATAAAGTATTAGCTGATGAGTTAGGAGGTGATGATAATAACAACGAGATCAATATAGCAAAGGTCATACTTGCAGAGGACAGAGTTGCAAATGGCATAATCGCAGAGGACAAAATCGCACAGGAAAACATTGCACGAGACAGAGTCGCAAAGGACACAATCGCAAGAGACGGAGCAGCAAAGGTGATGATGTCACAGGACGGAGTAGCAAAGGAAACTGAGAGAAGAAATTACTTTCAGGAAGTGACAGAAAGGTCAGTCGCAGTAGTCAACCGCAGGTTACAGCAACCATTCGATCAACATTCGAAATTTGAAGATCAATGTGCAAAGTATCTTGTAGATCATGACCGGATCCGAGAAACTGAAATAGCGCTTGATTCTTTGTATAAGCTGAATGAACTCGAGGCTAGTCTACGAGAGCATCGAAGAGAGATTGAAAAAGATATTTCTGAGATTAAAGAACATTATGAAGAGAGAGAAAAGGCGCTGAAGGAAGAGTTAGAGAGATCGAAGTATCAACTGAGGAAAGAAAAACGAAAACAGAGACCCGGATCAGCTACTTGTGTTATTTTATGACAATTAATGGAACGGGAAAGACATTTATTTGGAAATAGGGTAGGGAGCTTGTGGACGCCACAAACTAACGAATCTTAAACTTTAACAAATCTTAACAATTTGAAATAAAATAAACTCACTTTTCTTGGCAAAAAAATTGATCGGGTGTGGTTGACGTCAGGCCTCAAAATTAAACAATAAAAAATATAAATTAGGGCTTTACCGTAAAATATAGAAAATAACTGCACGTTTGAAATAACATAGAAATTACAAGAGAAATGCATTTATTTAGAAATAGTGTAGGGAACTTGACATGACAACAAATTAGCGAATCTTAGCATCTGAAAATTAACATAAAGGTCACTTTTCTAAGTAAAAAAGTGATTAGGTGTGGCTGACGTCAGACCTCAAAATTTAAATGTAAAAAATAGAAATTGGGCCTTGACAGTAAAATATAGAAAAAAAATGCATTACTAGAAACAACTTGAAAATTGAAGCACATAAGCAAACTTGGTGGAAACTACTGGAATTGATAAAATCTTATCTTAAAAAATANTCTATTATCTACCATTCTTTTTAATCATTAGAGTAGCTTACTACATGAATAAATTATACAAGTATTACACACACATTTGCCTGCAGCCTCTACGTATACCCTGTTTTGGACGTTTTCTCTGACGATTTTAACTGTGTTTTCACAGGTTTGAAAGATGCACTTGAGCAGAAGAAGCCAGCCCTCATAGAGCAACTTGAGATCTGCGAACGCCAGAAGATTCCTCCTTTAGACAAGGCCATCGACGAAGTTCAAGATATGTCAGCGCGGTTGCATGCGCGCACTGTGGCCGTGAAGCAAGCATTGCGTTCATGTGCAGAAGAGTGTGTTCAGAGAATTGAGCAACGATGTGAAGAAATGCTGGAAGAGATTGAGAATCTTTATCTATCCAAGAACGATGTGCTGCAAACACAAAAAGCTAACTTGGAGCTACAATACAAAAAGAGCACAACAGCACGTGACTTTGTCGATTATGCATTCAAGCACGGCAACGAGCCTGAGATATTTCAGTTGTATGACGTCATGCAAGTGGCTCTTGAAGAAGTCAATGATTTTACGCTAGAGTATAAAGAGCCTGAGGAGAATGACGTCATTGAGCATATTGTTGACACTGATGATGTCAGAGCGATTGCAAGGAATCTTGGGAAGATTTCAACGAGTAAAGTCTTTCTGGCGAATTGTAAGATTGAAGGACCAGGCCTGGCCACAGCGAAGGTAACACTCAATATTTTCTATCTGAATATTTCAATGACTTCGTTCGGGATACTGGCAGTCTTGACGGGTTCATGAATTTGCAAGTGACTTTCTCAAATAATAACCAAACGTCATAGTAAAGAAGTAGAGAAAGACAAAAATAACAAAATATAAAAAGAACAAAAATAGTGAAGAAAGACACGTGAGGTCTTAAAAGAATTTCGTTCCAGGAAAATAAAGGAATGACTTTCAGCTTAAATCTTGGTAGCGCAAAAAAAAAAGAAATCCTGAGATGCTCCCCTCATGCTAAAAGGGCACAGAGATGCTCCATCGAGAAAGGGTTAAGATTAACAATATTTTTGCTAGGGTTCTGGAACCCATGGTACTCAATTTTCAAATAAATGATATTCTCCTTGAGTCACCACGAAGTTTACCTTTGATTAGTGGATAGGTAATCTCGAAAGCAGAATAGATTCGGTTTCTCCCTACCTAATTATCATAGAATTGCAATTTAGCAAAATATGAATTGCGAATAGCAAGAGACTGACACCAAAATATTCCTTTACAGGTTGGAATAGAAACACATTTCACGATAAACACGCGTGATGTGGCAGATGAACCATGCATTGAGCGTGATCACGATGACACGATACGCACGAAGATTCAAGCCCCTGAAGGATTTTACGTGAACAACAAATTCACGAATAACGGTGATGGATCATACCTTGTCAAATACACTCCAGTGACCAAAGGAAAACATCAAGTTACAGTGAAAATACGTGGAAAACCTATTCCTAATAATGTGCATATTGTCAAAGTTTTTGAGGGAATAGATTATTGCAAGGTGGGTAAAAATGTCAATGAATTTTCAAAAAAGGCTATGTTGCTTCGTTCGTTTGGTGCAACGTTGAACATCGCTATCTGCCTTCAAGTCCCCGGTAACGAGAGATCGCTTGGGTGCCTAGGAAGCTGTGCATATCGAGAACACTTCAACGGGGTCTCTGCTTAGGGTCTGCTGGGATAAAATGGGTAGGCTAGGGGTAAAATGGATAATGTTGATGGCAGAAAACGGTAGATCGTAAACTGTTAAATCAATATTCGCAATGGCAAAGAGGGTAGTTCCAGCAGTTGCAGCTATAGAAATCTGTGAATCGTGATTCCTAAGAAAAATATCCACAGTTATCCCCTTATTCATTTTACCCCAAGCTTGCCCATTTTACACCAGCAGACCCTACCTAATTCAAATAGAGGGAATGATAATTTCCCTATCTCTGCTCTCTGATCTTATCTGATGGTTTGCTATCCTTTGATTTGCTGTCCTTTGCAGTATACGACCTACGTACCTGACATCACACAGGCACACAAATTCGTATATTTTCATACCTATTGATGAATATCACGAAATTGAATGTTTAGGATTGAAAGGCTGTTGTCATGTATTGATTTACCTCGCACGTTATTACAAATCTGCAACTTTAGGATGCGTGAAGCATAAGAAATGATCTGTTTAACTTTTATGATGACATGTATTAAGTGAAATTGTCATATGTTTTCTTTCTCTCATTTCAGATCGAATCAAGCTTCCTGGCATTCGGTCGTCGAGGCCACAAACCGGGTGAATTCAAAGAACCATACGGTGTAGCTGTCAACTTTGCCGGATACATTTATGTGACCGACTTCTTAAACAACCGGGTACAAGCGTTTGATGGCATGGGTAAAGTGTGGATGTCATTTGGAAACAAAGGATCAAGAGATGGGCAATTTTTAGGCCCAACTGGGATTGCAATTGATTCAACTGGAATTGTATTTGTATCAGATTGGGATAATCATCGAATTCAACTGTTCAGTCCCAATGGAAAATTCATCGGAAAATTCGGATCACTTGGTAAGTAACTTTGTTGCTTTCTTACTTAAGAACTGTCAGCTACAAAATCTTTAGGGCAAAGAGCAAGCAATTTGAAGGAAAAAGTCTTTGTTGCTCCTCCGTAAAACCTTGGCACGACTTGGAAGTGGGTCTCTGTAAGTTCTGAGAATCTTTCAGCTCTAGGTCAGGAAGATTTGGAAATCTTCTAAATCTGCTGCTTTTAAAATAAGTGAACATACAGAATGTGTTCTCAGCCACTGCAAAGTCCGCAGAAAACACATGAGGCTGAAAAATGTTCAACAAGAAAACGCCCAACATTGAAATTGGCATATTTTCAATTCCAGTACTAAAGTGTATCACACAAAAAATCTGTCATTGCAACTGCTTTTCCATGAGATTCAGGATTTTATCAACAAAGTGATATCAAGTCATGTGGAGCTCATGATAAGTAATATGAACTGCTATCATCATTAACAGGACTCTTATTGCGATGGAATATTGCATTTCTCTGAAGCAGTTGCTTTCAGAAAGTCTCAAAATATGATCTGGCAGCAAAATCTTCCGGCCGTCTTGACATGAAGGAAATCAAATTTCAAGCAGTACGAGTCATGGTTCAACCCTTCAGTTTAAGGAGATATGAAACGTTTAACTTCTGGAGGGACTCAGTTCAAAATCTAAGGTCTGAGGAGACTGGTAATCCAAGAGGTTTCACACTGGCACAACTTCTCGCACTTTGTAGTGAACAAAGTTAGCTCGAAGTTGTTCTTAGTATATTCAGTTTCTTTCAATGCAATTTAAAAGTAATTTGGTAGATTTCATATTCCTAGGAAACATTTAGGTTGTATATAATCATAGCAATCATTTTGTTATTCTTGCAGGTAAAGAACCCGGACAGCTATGCCATCCAGCTGGAATCGCGATCGATAAAAATGGCCTAATTCTAGTTGCTGAAAGAGACAATCATCGTGTTCAAGTATTCACATTGGATGGAAAATCAGTTCTTACATTTGGTGGAAAAGGACAAGAAAACACCAACCTCGAATCACCGACTCATGTTGCTGTTACAAACGACAATAACTATATCGTATCCGACTCTGGAAACAATCGTATTGTCTTGTACGACAAGTCGGGTGAATACACCCAACAAATCGGATGCAAGGGATCAGGACCAGGGGAATTCAACAAGACATCTGGAATAGTCGTGGACAATGAAGGATTTGTGCTTGTGTGTGATTTTCATAATCACAGAGTGCAAGTATTTACTCCGAACTTGGGAGAAGCGACGGTTTTTGGAGAGCAAGGAAACGGAGATATGGAATTCAAATTTCCGACGGGAGTGACCTTGAACAATGAAGGAAGGGTTGTTGTTGCTGATAGGCACAATCATAGAATACAGATCTTTTAATAAGGTCTCCTTTCTGCTAGGAGTTGACAATCCTTCAGAGAAAAGAACTGCTCCCAACAATCATTTGAGAATTTTTTTGGTGTTTCGTGGCAGCAGAGAAATATGGTTGCCGCAGAAGACCAGAAATTGAAAGCAACAAATGAACTGGTTTAAAGAGTGAAATAGGGTACAGTACAGTACAGTACTATTTAGGACGGATACAGGAGCGTTAGGTGATGATAAATATGAAGAAGGCCTGACAGAACAGGAAAAATGATATGCTAAATGAATTAAATATTTTTTACTTGTAAACTTTGACTTGTTGCATTTATTCTGAGTGCTATTTTAATGTTGATTTGATAGTATAGTACGATTATAGTAAACATACCAAGAACTGCATGTCTTTTTGCCTTTCTCTCTGTCTTCTGTAACATCAATCACAGACGATTTCCATCCTGCCTGCGGATACAAGATATGAGCTGAGTAAAAACGTAAATAGCCGGCTTGAGATGATCAGAGCTTCCTTAAAGACCCATTGCTAACCATGATCCTTTGTGCGCCGAATTAAAAGCAAGACAAAGAGAATTTAGGCCAAAAACGACTTTCAGATAATATGAAAGTCGATTTTGGCACCACGAAGGATCATGGCTAGCAATGGGTCTTTAGGAATGATGCAGAGAATGATATATTATAAAGAGTGTTGATTTGCTTGGCAAAGAAATAAGCTATATTTTGATTTTAAGTGATGCAGTACTTACCTAGAACAGCCACGATAAATATCATATACAAGTGGAATATTATCCTAACAATCTTTCTGCGGCTCGTCGAATGCTTCATCTTAGCTGTCAGTAAAAAATGTAGATATTAATGTTTTGATGGACAAACCTATTAATACGAAAGTCGACTTTAGAGCCGCAAAGGATCATGGGTCTTTAACTTCTACCGTCCCATTGGTGGCCAAAGTGGTCAAATACTACTATCGCTATGCAGCCAGAAGAGAAACTTAAACATAGACTCGTGAATCGGTTGTTTATTTAGCCGTTGTCGTCTAAATTTCAAATTCAAAGATAGTGTTTGTGATGGAGTAGGTCCCAGGCCCCCTAAGGCGCAACCACTTCATGTACACGTGTTGTTTTATTCGTTACATTGATGACTTGCTGTACACACGCTCATTCGTTCTCGATATCTACGGATTATTAAAGTGTTAAAGATTGGACCTTTGCCTAAGCATGCAGAATGCTCTCTCTCCAATAATTCTTTTTACTCATTTGTTCAATCCGAATTTGCATGGTACTGATTGGTATCAAATACTATATTAGTCCAGAGGAAGCATGAGCTTAGGGGATGCCCAACGTTTAGGGGGCTTCTCGTGGATTTTACCCGAATATGATGGCTTCAATGAGTTAAAGCTGCCCGAATGGAGCCTGAAATACTATAACTTTTCCTGATTAGAGGGGTTGCAGCCCCCTAGCCCCCTTGCCTCCTACGTATACGATCGGAAGTGCCTTCTCGTTGGCACATTTCGAAACAGAACTAGATAAGTTTCACTTCATATTTTATAAGACGTATCTTACCAGAGCAGTATCTGACGAAAATGTTGTCGATATGTACAATTGAACTTTAGAACTATGGTTCAGGACTTCCTCAAATTTTGCACAAATTTAAAGATCCATAAAGCTCGGAGTCACTGAATTGCGATGTATTATATATCCAAAGTAATTGTTGTGGACCATTTTGCTGCTTAGGAATAGGCATCTGAATCCAATTCGAAAAGTTCGAAGGATCGACGAACGAGATTCCATCTTGATTGTTCGCATTCGAAAAACCACCATTTACTTGCATGTACTATAGAAAAAAGGTCGCTCGTTCCAAACTCTTTTTACTGAGTAGCTAAAACGTCTGTTAATCTATGGNTCTGACGAAAATGTTGTCGATATGTACAATTGAACTTTAGAACTATGGTTCAGGACTTCCTCAAATTTTGCACAAATGTAAAGATCCATAAAGCTCGGAGTCACTGAATTGCGATGTATTATATATCCAAAGCAACTGTTGTGGACCATTTTGCTGCTTAGGAATAGGCATCTGAATCCAATTCGAAAAGTTCGAAGGATCGACGAACGAGATTCCATCTTGATTGTTCGCATTCGAAAAACCACCATTTACTTGCATATACTATAGAAAAAAGGTCGCTCGTTCCAAACTCTTTTTACTGAGTAGCTAAAACGTCTGTTAACCTATAGTTAATCATTCAGCTGAAGCTCAAGGCCTCATCTAACATGTTATCGCTACTTTTGTGAATCGGGATATCTAATAATTTGTGCGAACATTGCTCTCAAGATACAAACAGTACCAGAAGTCCCTATCTCCCCTCGCCTTACGACCATTACGTTTAAATCTCTATACTGCGAAACTTGCTCCACGAACATGCTTACTTTAGCGAATCACTAAACTTTAGTCTAAACACCCTTATCCAGATTGTCAACTTTCAGCAGATCTTACGAAAATATTTTCTTCCCACCACTGCAAACACCCTTCACAATAGGCCTTACTATTCGTAAAAGAGTCTAGAACGAGCAGCCTATTTACTGGTAGTAAATGGCGGCTGTTCGAATGCAAACAAAGCTTCTTCTTCGATTTTCGAACCGTTTGAATCAGATTCGAATTCCTGTTTCTAGGCCTTCTAGGGTTCTCTTCGACATTTTCTACTAAAAAAACAATTTATTTAAGCTTTCGTCAAGGTGCAACCGGCAAGAATGAGCTACAGCCACAAAACACATACCCAAGAATAACCAATTCCTTGCAGCAAAAGTTTGTTTGTATAACAGTAACAAAAGCAAGGAGAGAACAGTTGTTTAAGGACTGACCTAACAAAGCCGTATGCAGCCTACGACATGCTGCCTTGATTTATAGCAAACAAGCCGTTTGAATGAAACCTGTCACGGGGGTGAGGTACGACGGAGAAGCGACGCTGAATGCTGAAGTACAAGACAGTGGGCATTGTGTACAAAGTGAACATTTTACCAGCATGTAGACAAAAGGATCTATATAGACTGGCGACGTGATTCCTTGCATTCGTTCAATGTTTTTAATCTGATTTTTTATTTTCTCGCATACAAGGACTCACGACCACGCAGATTCTAAACAGGGACCAAAATCTGAAGAAAAATCGAGCGTCTTCTATCCTTCGAACGTCGAAACGCTGCTTCGCTTCGAAAAGTCGAACTTTGATCTAATCAGCCAATCAAACGCTAAGAATAAGCACGTGGTCTAACCTTATCAAGAAAGTAATGATCTGATTGGCCGCGCCCGAAATCCGGTGCAGATGGCCTAAGTAGTCCCTATTTTGAAGCTGTATTGTCATGAGCCTCAGTTTAAAGCCATAACCATCATTCAATTCAATGCGGAAAACTGAGACTCATGTAGTCAGTCTAGGATCTATAAGTCTACTGACCACCACCTATACAGCATTTACAGATCACATTAAAGTGAAATTTTTAGGCACCTTAAAGTGTTGCTATGAGTCTCTGAAAGTCTGTGCAAAATAGCGTTGTTTCAATAGTTTGAAGGTGTTGTGGTGTAGTGGTGTAATCCTCTGACTTTGCAGCCAGAACAGTCAGGTGGACAGGGTTCGAGCCCAGTTCGAACCCCACCACTTGAGCGTCCTGACAAGTTGTCGCGGACTCTACTAGGTCTTCTCTACTTCTGCGATCCGAGCGCTTGGCGCTAAATAATGCAACTTCGCCTTCACTTTCACCGTTGGATGTTCAGCAAATTAATCAGTTATTAAACGAGAATTTCAAGATTTGATCCTGTAATATCAACAAGAAGTTTGAAGATCATATTCGTAAAATTCGTAACTTACGTTTCCGCGAAGAGAGGTCCGAAAGCCAGCACTCTGAAAGCCATGTCCTCCATTTAGTTGCTAGGAAACAACCACAATTTCCATGGCAACACCAGCTGGTAAATATGAAAGGACCCCCGTCTTTGAAGAGACAGCGTTGCGACCTAAAGGTCAAGATCATTGAACAAATTAGTATACAAAATCAGGGACACCTGTTTCTATATGCGAAGCACCCCAGCTTAGGCAGAATAGGTGCAATTATTTTTGGCTGTAATTTTATAAATGCAATTAAATGGCTACTGAAATAAATATCGTTTTAGGAATGTGATTATTTGGAAGAATTTATTGATGCAATATGGAGGAGTTATTTTAATATTTCAAAAAAGAAATCTGAGGTACAAAAGATAAAGGGGAAGGCTTGCAGCGTCTCGTTGCACATGCAGAAATAGGTATAGGTAAGCTTCAACTTTGTTAATAATCTTGCAAACATGAATTATCTTGAAAATGTTATTACTTCGAGGGATTTACTGATGCATTTTGATAAAAGTATTGTGACAAGGAAAGTGTAAATTTTTGCGAATTGTTGGAGCGTCTCGTTGCAAATGCAGAAATAGGTATAGGTATGCTTCAACTTGTTTATAACTTTGCAAAATACAGAGCGTTGAATGTTTATGGTCGAAGTAAGCACAGAAAAAGTAGGAGTTTATGTCAATTATGTATGGGATGCGTGCATTCTCTGTTGCAACGTAGACAACATTAAAATCAACTACGTTTGAACATGTTGCAGAGTGCACAGAGATAGTTTGCAAATGTATGGAGACGAAGCTGGGAAAAAGAGGAACGGTGGCTCTTAGATTCACGGCAGATCTAAGTTGCTCTTTCTTTGCAAATTAGGTTCCTAGGGGAACATCATAGACAGACGAAAATCAACAAAGAGCTGTAAAAACAATCAGTTGGAACAAACAGTAAAAACAATCAGCAACTATTGATAGCAAAAACCCTCAAGAAGACTTTATGCATAGACGATATATCATTTGAAACATCATATCTGATATGGAGAATGACATCTCTGAGATTTGCTGTATGCTGATTCAAACTCGTGCAAACTCTGTGTCAAGAGTTACCAGACTTAAATCCTTTCTATGATAGGTTCGTTAATCTCCACATTTATTTACATTAATATCTACATAAATATCGAAGGATATTAATAGGTTTGCCCATCAAAACATTAATATCTACATTTCTTACAGACCGCTAAGATGAAGCATTCGACGAGCCGCAGAAAGATTGTTAGGATAATAATCCACGTGTATATGATATTTATTGTGGCTGTTCTAGGTGAGTATTNTGCTGTATGCTGATTCAAACTCGTGCAAACTCTGTGTCAAGAGTTACCAGACTTAAATCCTTTCTATGATAGGTTCGTTAATCTCCACATTTATTTACATTAATATCTACATAAATATCGAAGGATATTAATAGGTTTGCCCATCAAAACATTAATATCTACATTTCTTACAGACCGCTAAGATGAAGCATTCGACGAGCCGCAGAAAGATTGTTAGGATAATAATCCACGTGTATATGATATTTATTGTGGCTGTTCTAGGTAAGTACTGCATCACTTAAAATCAAAATATAGCTTCTTTCTTTGACAAGACCACTTAACATTTAAGAACAACTTTCTTTGTCAAGCAAATCAACACTCTTTATAATATATCATTATCTGTATCATTCCTAAAGACCCATTGCTAGCCATGATCCTTCGTGGTGCCAAAATCGACTTTCATATTATCTGAAAGTCGTTTTTGGCCTAAATTCTCTTTGTCTTGCTTTTCATTCGGCGCACAAAGGATCATGGTTGACAATGGGTCTTTAACGGTATGTAGACGGTGCAGAGGAACCTTCTCACTATTGGTTGAAGTTGGTCCAGTCTTGCTATCATTTCTTCGTTGAAACAGTTTCAGCATATTTTCGATCATTCCAGGATATATTGATTCTGGAGCAGTAAGCAAGAAGTTATAGACTTTATAGTTTATATATTACCTAAAGAATGCATGATCTTTTTGAGTTACGCTTTTAGTGGATGATATCATATTCTCCTTACTCGATAACACGTGCTCTGGACATTGCTGTAAGCATGGGTGGTTAGACACTGCATGTGTGCTTCTATGGAGGGGCGCCGCAACTAATATGCTTCTGCGGAGGAAACATATTATCTATATGGTTCTGTGGAGGATGTACAACCGAGCCTCCTTAACAACAGAACTTTCAAAATGGCGGCTGACACAACGCTAGGAAACAGAAAAAGACATTATTATACAGAAGGAAACCACTGTTATCATGAAGGCAATGTAAGTACAACTGCGGTGTCTAACTACCCATGCTGCAAGGCAGAAAGGTTGCTCGTGCCGTGTCGAGGTTTTCCTTAGGAAAAGTCGAGACAGCCTCCCCGGGGGGAGGGCACTTCACCGTCTGGTCATATGGGGGTGTGCGCTGGAAGGATTTCTGCTACAAACCAATCCCAGAATATGGGAGGTTTTGATGCCCAATCCCAGAATAAGGGTGAGCTTTCCAACAAGTGTTTTCAATACTAAACAACTGAACATTTGTTGTTATACTAAAAATGAACGTAACCAGAATCTTTAGTAAAAATTAGGCCCCAATCCCAGAAAATTCCCAATACAAGTAGATACCATTCCCAGAATTTTCAGGCCAAAAACTACCCCAAAACTGACGCACATCCCCGTACGACTGCAATAAAATAAAACTAATCTCATTTTTAAAAGTCTTAGCACTACAATCTGGCGTTTCAGAAATTGAATTCTATTTTGCTCATTTGTAAAGTACACAAACTAAAACAAACTAGCCTCCGGGAAATGGTTGATTTAGGTTCGTGTAAGTCTTATGAAAAACTTCAGATTTAATTTTCACGAAAAATGTTCCAAGTGCCAAGACTTTGAAATATACTTTTCCTGGGCTCCTTCTAACACAACTATCTTTGCCACAGCTTTCAAACCAGATGAAGAAGATGATCTGCTCGATGCAATCATTCCACATTCATTATTAAAAAGAAAGTTTACATCAGAACCCAAACGACAAATGATAGAGACACCTGATTACGGAAATGGGAGGCAACTTATGAACATGCCTCAGGGCGGTATGGAACAATTCGCTGGTGCCAGCACCGAGGAACTAGCAGGGGCGACTAATGAGGGTATTCCAGGCACAACTGAACAATTACCTGGTGCATTAGATCAGGGACAATTAGGGCAGGGACCGTTAGGGCAATTAGGGCAAAGCGAGCAGCCTGGAATGGAAAGCCAAACTGTAACACCACAAGAAATGGATGCTTTAGGCCAACAACAAAGCTCAGAAGTTCCATTACAGGATCCGCCATTTCAACCAGCTCCAGGGCAGCAAGTAACCTCTGCAGGGGTAATCACAGGGTTACCAGGGAATGCGAAGGGCTTTAATCAGAATGCAGTCACAGAGACAGAGCTATCTGGGAAAGGGTATAAAGTAACGACGGACACGAAGGAGAAAGCAAATAGCTTAGTGAAAGATGTTAAAGACTATGGTTTATGGGAGTACTCAATGGATAATAATGCAGCTTCGACCGACCAAACTGCGAAAATACTTCAGACTAAGATGGAGGCTGATGACAATCTATTTAAAGGGAAGGACTCCGCGAGTTTGAGCGTGAATCAAGTTGCGAATGCACAAGGCAGCAAAATAGACACTTTACTCGACCTCTTCAACACTAATAAAGGTTTAAATACCAACCTAAAGGGACTTGAAAATATCGGCCAAGCGGCCCAGGGGCTGGAGGCTATTGATTCAGCTTCTAAAGGCTTCACGGCTATAACTACTGGGAACAAAGCCGGCATGGACTTGCTTTCAACTGGGAAGAATCTTGAAGGGAGTATGACAGGAGGGAGTGATACCTCCTTAGCTTCAGATAGCGGATCACTAGATGCAGCTTTAGGCAATACTGGTTCCTCTTTAGGGGGGAACTCACATGAGGATGTCTCTGTTGTGACTATACCTAATACGTATAGCTTGGAAGATGAACATGGAAATTCGTTAGGATCGTCGATGGAAGGAAATCACAAATTAGAGAAACCGAACTCGTTAATGTTACTCAAAGCTTTGCTCAAAAACAAACTTCAAAGACAAGCAGCTAAAATGTTCTTAAAGCAGAAGGCGTTAAAAGCCGCGTTAAGACCATCAGCCAAGCCAACAAAGAGCCTCAAGGAGCAACTTACTATGTTTTTACATCACGCTGATGCGGCGAGTAAAGCAGAACAGGGCGATAAGGATGCGGCGTCTAGTGGGCCTAAGGTATCGAAACTTGATCTGAGGTTGCTGAAGTTTATACGACATATGCTGAGTAAAGGGGTGGGGAAGTCACAAAAGCATAAAGGTATTAGTACGGGGCATCTGAAACTGTTCATGGCCGCGTTGAAAGAGATGGGGAACAAAGGGAGGTCTGAAGATAGTAACGAGGCTGATGAAGATGCAAAAGAGGCTGACAAGGATAAAGCAAAAGAGACAGATAATAAGCAGGAGGATAAGGAAAGTAAGGAAAAGGAGGCCCTGAAAGAAAAGGAAAAGGAGGCCGAGAAGCAAAAGGAGGCTGAAAAAGAAAAAGAGGCTGAAGAGGAAAAGGAGGCTCAAAAAGATAAGGAAAAGGAGGCCAGCAAAAGTAATGAAAAGGAAGCTTACAAACAGGCAGTTAAAGATTCAAACAAAGCTGAAGAATCAAAAACAAGTGCAAAAGGGAACGATAAGGAAGACAAAGAGCTAAAGGGGGAAGAACAAAAAGCGTTAGAAGCGAGTAAACTTGTGAAAGCTGCGAAGCAAATATTAGCTGCAAAGAAAATGAAAGCAATACAAGCATTGCTAAAGAATGTGAAGCCCACAGCTAGATCTGGGAAAGGGTTCTTCATGGATCCACAACAGCCTCTGGAGGAAAACGAGGGCATGACGTCGAATTCTTTGATGAAATACTTAGAGCACGAAACAGCGTTATTGGATCAATTCCAGGAAGGAAGTCAGATCGACGATCCAGCATTGCAGTTGAAACAGCTGACGAATTTGATGATGAAAGTCGCGAGTAAAGCGACAGACGAAGGACGCTTATGTGGATGCCAGGAGAACGACTGTCAGTCCAACTGATGTTGCGGTCAAGGCGGATGAAGGGGAGAAGGGAGAGGGTGGGGGTGAGAAGACTGAAGGGGGAGAGAAGACAGAGAAGGTTGTTGAGGGAAGTAAGACTGGGGAAGGGAGGACGAAGGATGATAAGGAAGGCAAAGGGAAAGAAGATAAGGCAACAAAAGAGAATGAAGATAATAAGAAAGAAGGAAAAAAGAAGAAAATTGAAGACATCAAAGAAAATAGTTCAGAAAAAGAGGAATCAAAGAAATTGGGTAAAGATAAAGATGAGAGTTCGAAGGATGATGGTGAAAAGATTAAAAATAAAGAAACTGGAAAAGAGCAATTTTCTGGCAAAAAGGATGAGGGGAAGGACGGTGAAACAGCAGCAGAGAGTACCAAAACAGCAGAGAGTACCAAAACTGGGAAAGACGAATTTCAGAAATCGGTGGAAACGAAAGAAGGTGATAAGGCCAAAGAGGATAAAGAAGGTGAAACTAAAAGTCAAGGAAATAAAAATGCTGATGATAATAAAAGTGTTGAAAAAGAGAATGACAAAGTCAAAGAATCGAAAAAGTTGCCCGAAGTTGATAAAGCAAGGAATAATGACAAACCAGTCGAGAAGATGAGTTCTGGGGATGAAAGAGGAGAAAAGGAGGGAACAAAGTTTAGCCAAGACACGAAGAGCGACCAAAAACAAAGTAAAGATGTTGACGGAAACTTAAAAAATGATGGCGAAAAGACTAAACAACTGAAAGTCCTACCACAGCTCAGTAAACTACGAAATAACAAGAAAATTGTTAGCAAAGTAGACGGGAATGATGACCACGACGCATCTGCGTTTAACACACAGAAGGAGGACGGTGCAGAGAAAGAGAAAACAAAGGGGAACAGCGAGAAAGACGCACAACGTGTTGCGCAAAATGATGAACAAAAGAATTCTGAAAATGATAAAGTTGTTGCTGTTGATAAAGAAGTTGAGAAGTATAATAACGCAAAAGATGGTGAAACATCGCGCGGCGAACAAGATCAAGGCAAATATAACAAGGACAGTGGTGGCAAGCAGCGGCATACGGAATCTGACGCGCGGCAGAATGATGGAAACGCCAGGCAGAATGATGAAAAGGACACTACTGAACAATATGATTTATATGTTGCGAATAAAGGCAATCATTCCACAACTAACGAAAGATTTGGGTCCATATCAGTGTTGAAGCCGAGTGAGAAGGCGAGATTGCTGCCGCAGCTGCCATTCTTGAACCCAGGCAGTGCACATTTGGATGTCTTAGAGAGCGACGCTTCGCTTAAACAATATTTGATGCAGAAAGGGATCAAAGCTGGAGCCGTGAGGCACAACCAGAGTGCAGTTGTTGAAAACGAGCAAACAAATAACTCTGAGAGCTTTGATGATAAGGAAAAGGACAGGTTATTGCAATTGAAAGATGTTACTGCATCTATCAAAACTGAGATCTCAAGACGAGCTGGGAAACACAAGAAAATAAAAAGTGGGGCCAAATTAGGGGAACAATATGAAGAGATTGAAAATGAAGGATTGAACGCAGGTCATGTCCCCCCTGCAGGTCCAGGAGGTATGCCCTCACGCACATTTACCAACAGGCATTCAATAAAACCTATGTCAAGAATGCAGTTAAAGAAATATAAGCAATTGCAAGCTTATAAGAAAATGATGTCCGAGAGAAATCGCGTTAGGCCCAACGCTAATTTTATGGAAGGAGGCAGCTTACGGCACATCGCTCCACTGCTAGCAGACCGTCTCGTAGACGCATCATCAGTGCGTTTAGCCGCCCTTGCTAGATTAGTAGCAATGGCTAAAACGCGCGGTAAAATGATTGACGTTGCGGCATCGAAGAAAACTCTCCCGGGTAGCAAACTTCCAGTACCACCATCTATGATGAAAGCACCTTTAGGGACGAAACCCGCAACAGAAGCTTCTCCAATCATTTCTCCGATGTCTGTACATTCGAAAATTACGTCATCGGTCATTTCACCATTGATGACGTCATCAGATATGACGCCATTAATGACGTCAGCAGAAATGACGTCAACAAAGCATACGTCACCGATCATGAAAGCATCAATTATGATTCCATCCAAGACGAATGCGGTACTCGTTCCAACAAGCAAAGTAGTAACAGAAACCGCGTCTTTGAATACTGACAAAAAAAGTGTTGAGGAAACACCGGAAAAAGAGAATTCCGGGTTGCTCTCTAAAGAGATCGCGTCTCTGAATACCGAGAAACAAAGCCTCGAGGAAACACCGGCAAAAGAGAATTCCGGACTGCTCTCGAAAACAACCTTGGCAGAAATGGATTATGGTATAGATCCGTCCGATGTTACGAGATCTCAACTTGAGAAACCGAACAAACCGTCTATAAAGCAGGTTATGGATCTGCTTGGTACACAGGTCGGTCAAAGCGGTTCAACAAAGAGTGATACAGCGGTGAAAGATTCTGTGAATATCAAACCGGTAAAGGAAACCGTGGGTGACAAAAGAAGTCCGGATATGACACAGGAACAAACTACAAAATCGACATCGAACAGCGTAAGTGACGAGAAACTGGCAGAAAAGAAATCTGAAGAAAGTGTTGTAAACATGAAAAATATTGACGTGAGAAAGGAAACTACCGGAGACAAACGCAGTCCGGTTATCTCTCCGGAAGAATCTACAAAATCAATACCGAACAGTATAAGCAATGGGGAACTGACGGAGAAGAAAATTGATGCGAATATTGTGAACAATTTCTTCCAAAAAGGAGCACAAAAAACTAACATAGGTCATGCCTTAGAAGCCCTTGATAATATTGGAAAAACGAAAAATGAAAAGATGCCCGATTTAGAATCGAAACCTGGCAAAGAATCTCAAATATCTGTACCGGAGGTCCAGACAAATGAACTGATAAATAGGAAACCAAATTATATCATTCCGCTTCACGAGAAAGAGGCTGGAAAAGCACTTATTCGGAAAGCGGATATGAGAAGTGTAATACGGACATTGAAAAGTGATGCGGACACAGCGAATTTTCTTCTGCGGAAGCGAAGTAGGATACCGAGAGTTAGAAAACGAAACCGGCTCAAGAAAAGCAAAGTGAGGCATCATAGGTTGGAGTCATAACTTTCAATGGATTGGGAAAAACCGGTTTTTCAGTTTGTAACGTAATCAACGAATTTTTTGCGACAAATAAGTACTGAAAATACTCACTAGTCAAGTTTCTTGAGCAACAGAGGTTTCTTGAATAACAGGGAACAAAATTGCCAATCGATCCGGCAAGTCGGGATGTGACCCTCAATCTTGAAGAAGCTTGCTTCAGTCAGGTCGGCAATATCTCCAGAAGAATGACTCTTTGATCAAAGTTTTGGAATTACAGGAGGTCTCTTTGGGTGGACTGAACATGTAGCTTTCCCATGACGAATCACCACTGTGTTGCCATAGCAAAACATAAAGAATTGAACAGATGTTAGACGTGTAGTGTTTCTAGAACGAAATATAGGAACAAAGTTAAGACTACTGTTTTTAAAGAAACTGGACTAATTATTTACGCATGTAAATATAGATGATATTTGTAAGTATTGGCTAGATTATTANGAATTTTTTGCGACAAATAAGTACTGAAAATACTCACTAGTCAAGTTTCTTGAGCAACAGAGGTTTCTTGAATAACAGGGAACAAAATTGCCAATCGATCCGGCAAGTCGGGATGTGACCCTCAATCTTGAAGAAGCTTGCTTCAGTCAGGTCGGCAATATCTCCAGAAGAATGACTCTTTGATCAAAGTTTTGGAATTACAGGAGGTCTCTTTGGGTGGACTGAACATGTAGCTTTCCCATGACGAATCGCGATTGTGCTGTCATACCTAGAGATAAAGAATTGAACAGATGTTAGACGTGTAGTGTTTCTAGGAAGAAATATAGGAACAAAGGTAGGACTACTGTTTTTAAAGAAACTAATTATTTACGCATGTAAATATAGATGATATTTGTAAGTATTGGCTAGATTATTAACATTTTTGATAATTTAGGAGCTCTTTTAGACTTTATTTGCCACGACACGTCCAATTGCGTGCGAGAAACTACAACAAACAATTTTGATAAATTTTCAACACCCTTGAAATAATCTTTAACTGAATTCAAAGTTTTCTAAGTTAAACAAAATATAGCGAAAATCTTGCTAGTGGGGCAATGGCAACTTTATTATAAGTTAAAGTAAATCCCCGCATATAAGAACCTACCAAAATAAGAACCTACAGACTGTTTTTCCAAAATTATGCACCTCGTAATTAAGAAACTGTTTCAGTTTGATGGCAAAATATGTTCTTATTACAAGGGTAATAAAGTTGATTTTTGATGATCCTTTTTGAGTCTATTTTTGTCCCAGGTGGCTGTTAAAATCTGAACCTCCTCTCCTGCGATTTGTAAGCTCAGCATTAGTTATTAGGTCCTTAATAACATCGCGAAAACAAATAATATGGTTGAAAATCTCTTGATAATAAGTCCTGAAAGGTTTACACGAGGGACCCTTCGAATAAGAACCTTTATACCCTGAATTTGATCAAAGTACCTTTAAAATAAGAACCTAATACAGCCTGGCTCTCAAAAAAGTAGGTTCTTATATGCGGGGATTTACTGTATTAGACAATTGCGGAGCCTTCCTGGTTTTGAATTGCCCCTCTGTCAACAGTAGGTTAAGACTGCGTCCTTTTGCGTGCGTCCTTTTAAGCCTCTGCGGAGGAGAGTGGGTTAAGACACCACTGGACCTGAACGAGTAATTGTATTCTTTTTTTGTCCAGCCCCCAAAAAATACCGCAAACCTCCAAATCGTGTTCTCAGAGAGAAATAATTTATATGAGCTATAAGAAAATAACGTATCACGTGAAACAAACGCATGGGGAAAAAGAAAAGAGAGATAGAGGAAAGGGGAAGTGAAGAAGAAATGAAGAAAGAAAAAGAGGCAAATGAAGGGAAGGAGATAGAGAGAACGAATGAAAGAATCTACTGAAATGAAGGATAGTACTTAGGGATTAAATCACAGGGAAACCAGGAAATAATTGTTGCTAAAAATAAAATCTGTAAAAAAAATTATCTTTCTTTGTCCCCTGTGCGCTTCGTTATTTGTGTACCTTAGCCCCCTGTGCTCCGCGAGCCTATCGATACGCAGTCTTCCGCGGAGCACAGGGGACTAAGGTACAAAAATGACTAAGCGCACAGGGGACAAAGAAAGACACATTTTTTTTACAAATTTTATTTTTAGCAACATTTATTTCCTGGTTTCCCTGTGATTAAATCAAGACAAAATAAACACTTATTCTTACCTGTGCGCATGCGCATCCTATGCAAGAACATTTTGGCGTATGAAGATAGGCTTTTTACGATTTACTGATTCTAGGTATCAAATCTAAATCGTTAATCGCTGATAACTTTCGGTTTCGTTCGATCAACTGCTTTCTGCACACTGGCTGTACGATGTAGTATGATATCGTTTGGTTAATAACACATTTAGCACTAACAAATCTAACTGTGTAAATAGCTTTCGTCGTGTATCTAAATTTTAAGTTTTTCGTACTAATCCCCTTGAATTTGAATATGGTATTTATGATAGATCATATTTTATAGGAAAGTTCTAGCGGACAAGACATTTCTATTTCTGTCATTTTTTAAAAACATATTTTGTAAAAAAAAAACATAATGTTAAAAATTTCTTTTCATTCTTTTGTTGTCTGTTGAATCAGATTGTCGACTGCAGATGCAATGCTTACTCAGACATGCACGAGATCCTTCTATTTCTTAGCGTAGATGACTTGCAATTTAACATTGACATGCCCAAGTCCCTCAAGCGTACCTAAGACCCTAAACCAAAGAAACCTAAGAAACCAAAATTCATAGATAAATAATGACCTCTGCGAAGGAGGGAGGGAGAAAGCGGGAGAGACTTGTATCATTGCCAGCTGGAAACGAGGTCACAGTAGCAAAGCCTACTGAAGTGAGCAGAATTTTGCCCACCCATTTTGACCAACAGTAGTCGAGCATTTTGCTTTAAACAAAGAGATGATAAGAGTTTCTAAGACTTCAGACTGCCTCATTAATATTCATGAGGGGGGGGGGCAGTAATACAAGTCTCTCCCGCTTTCCTTTCCTTCATCTGTCCTTTGCAGAGGTACCACTTATCTTTTTCCTTCGCAGAGGTACATTTTTAGGTTTTAGGTACGCGGGAGATTTGGGCAAGTCCAAATTTAACAATGAAAATCTCGATTCTTTTCACAAACTAAATAGTCACTACTGACAAGAAAAATTACAATTTCATAAAAATGTTTGGTCTCAAATCCTAGAAGAAAACAAAAGAACCTTGTTAACTAGAAAGTCATTCAAAACATTAGTTTTACTAACGAGAAAAGAAGCTAAATGAACGATTCGACGAAATAATTTTTGTGCACGGCGAACATTAATCAAGAACAGGACTTATTATGTTAACAAACTTGATAAGTACTACAAATTACGAAGTACAACATTTTCAAAGCACAAGAAGCAAAAAACTCCCGGTTTAAGAAAATATCTTTGAGTGTACACAGACCACGTAAACCATGACATTTAAGAAAATATCTTTGAGTGTACACAGACCACGTAAACCATGACATTTAAGAACATATCTTTGAGTGTACACAGACCACGTAAACCATGATATTTAAGAACATATCTTTGAGTATTCACAGACTTATCTTGGGAAGGAGAGAGGTCACAAAGTTTGGGTTGAGAACATCAAGCCAACTAAAAACTAGTAGATAGGAGCGGGCATTCACATCTTGGTACCGCTAGCTCTTAATCATACAAAGTGCATCGTAAACCATGACATTTACTAGACAAACAGTTGCAGTGTTTCAAACAAAGTCTTCGAATCTTCTCATTTATAAACAAATTAAATGTCATAGCTACATTTGCTGTTTTCAAATCCTGCTCTCTGTCTTTCTGTTTCTGCGTGGGGACTGCTGCGTACGCTTGTTTCTACGGCAACAAATTACGTTTCCATGGAATCGCAGGCTTCCTCGTGAAACATGAATTCTTGCTGATATTCTTTGAGGAATTGGGTCGATCTTCCTTCGTCGAAGAATAATGAATAAACACGTTTGATATCCTCCACGTCTACTTCAGTACCCTGTGAAAATAAATACTGAGTAAATCACAAAGTTTTTAAGGCAACAAGGTAACACGATTATTATAAATTATAACGCGCAGAGCGTTCCAGAATAACCCTCACGGTTGGTAAAATTACTTAAATATTCAACCATTGCTTCTATCCAAAAGAGCTACAAGACATGGCTTCATTTTATTTAACTAAATGAAGATGCCACATGGTTTAAAATGTTGATGCAGTGGAAATTCATTTATTCAACTGTACGCAGCACAGGAAGCAACTGATAGCTCTGAGATTAGAAAATCTGGAGGGTGCAGGGGCCAGACCAATTTGCTAAGAAAGAAGGTACTTTGAAAAATATTAATAAGGGTCTATATTAATAAACTTGATGACCAAACCTTGCTAGAAATTGAATTTCTTAGTAAGGGTGTATTTATATGGAAGACAGGGAAGACCCTTCCAGTTGTTGCTATGGAAACTGAGTTTCAGCTCGGCATCAACTTGAGCTCTCCTGTGCATCACATTTTTACAGTCATGTTTACTTTTTGAAGGCAAAAATTTGCAAGGCGAATTTCTCAATCCCTGTCTTCTAAATCACTTTCAGCAGGAAGCCGGTGCAACAGTTTTTCCTCAAAAGGCCTCGTGTGGAAATAGGAAAAATGAGAGAGGCCGAGAAGGGCAAGGAACTAGATTATCAAAACTTACCTTGCGTTTCCTGGAGCAGAGATTTGATGCCGTAATCAATTGAATTGAATATCGTAAACTTGTCTCTTGGCCTATCTTTGTCAATACAGCAATTGCATCATCAGCAATTTCAACGTCCTCTTCTTCGCATCTTAAACAAACAATAAAACTTAGTAAGGGAGATCTCTTGCCTCAACCATAGTTAAAACTGAAACAATGAAAAGAACTTTATCAGGAATAAATTGAGCGTCTGTTCACTTTAAAAAATCTTACTCATACAGAAGGCAGTAGATGGGAATTTATCTGCAAATATCAGATTTTAAGCTATGCAATATTTTGGGATATAGATACAATGAAAGAAAACATCTAGATGACAAGAAATTTACAAGGATGAGGAACTCCATCGATTGGCTTGACATTAGTAGAGATTCCTTTATGCACTCCGAAGGGTTACAGTAAATTAAATCGCCAACAAGCTGTTTGGCATAGTTGAATGAATGAGGGCATAAACGATACTTGAAAATCACGCACACATATCATAAAAACCCTAGGGTTATATATTAAGACAAATTACATTGATAATACCTTATGGTTAATATTTTTCGTATTTCTTTTTCTTCATATGGTACAGTTGAAATAATGAGCAATCGGTCAAGTAAATCTAACGGTATTCCATGAGGACTCATGTAACTTGTGCCACGAATTCTGTCGAAAAAAGATTCAGATAATTGGATTCTCGGTAAGATATCATTCTTAAAAATAACAATATTCTTCACAATATGCCAACTTTGGTTGCAGATGAAAAACATTTTAACTCGTTCTAAGAAGTGGATCTCAAGATTCTTGAATAAATTTGTTTTTGTTCAAATATTAAAACTAATCAACATGCAGAAATCAAACATCGTTGAGTTTTCAGTTGCAAAATACATCACAAGAGTTCCAAGCTGACTAAAAGACTAAAATGCTATACAAAGCTTCCTTTGAAACAATAGACAATAACGCTAAAGATGGCGGCCGCGCAAAGCATGCTGGTAAAAAGCTCCCTGACGACCACCTAACGACATACAAATTTTGGTCTGCCGTTTCCACTAGTCAGCTTTGGTAAAGTTCGGAACAAGGAATCAATGTAAACAAATAGGAAAATTTGTAATTCGAACGCGAATCTTCAATTCGAATCAAAACTTTAGTTTTTCTGCTTTGGAAAGGTTTCCTTTGCAGCAAAACAGAGTCTTTGGAGCCGCCATCTTTAGCGTTATTGTCTATTATGGGTAGATGTTGAACTAGATATCTCATTCCTTACATATTTTTTAGTACCCAAGATTTTTTTGGCCTCATTTGAACTCTACAACCACTATAATTTGTTCTTACTATTTTGCGTAAATGTGCAATCTTGATAAAAATGAAATGGAGGTCCATCAAAGCTTTGTAGACATTAAAATTATTAAAGGCTGATTTCCAGTCCGTGGAATTTTCCGAGCGGGCGGAATTTACACAATCAAAAATAATTCAAACTTCAATTGGAAAGCGACATTTTCTGTCATAAACAATACAATTTCCGCCCAATCGGAAAATTCCACTGACTGGAAACTGGCCTGAACACTCACTTTGTGATGCCTCTGTTCGTTGCCATGATCAAAATGGGAGACATATCAGTTTCCAGAGCACGATTTAGGAAAGAAAAACATTCGATATCTAACATGTGAACTTCATCGATGAAGAGAACCTAAAATGGGAAAAGAAATGATTAGAAAGTAGTCGAAAACTGATTAGGCCATGGCGTGCAAATTACGAAAATGAGTCTACGATATCATATTCTGCTACAAACTTACTCGTACTTTGTATGAAAATTAATTCTGATATTCCCTCGAATGCTAACAA
Source organism: Aurelia aurita (assembly GCA_004194415.1). Classification (NCBI taxonomy): domain Eukaryota; kingdom Metazoa; phylum Cnidaria; class Scyphozoa; order Semaeostomeae; family Ulmaridae; genus Aurelia; species Aurelia aurita. The sequence continues at coordinate 209,245 of REGM01000243.1, read as the reverse complement.
ATCGACGTTTGAAAATGTCCATTTATCCATAATACTTGAGCCTTACACATCAATGAAAAGTGTTATGCATGTCCTAAGCAGTCTAATGAAATACTTGTCTCCTGTCCTGAAACTTAAAGACACATTTCCGATGCATATGTTCAATTGTTCTTTTGGTACGAGATATACATATTCAAATTGGCTTACCCCTGGCACAATTTCAGCCTTTCCTTCCTCTCTCCATTCCGCGACTTTGGTATTAATCTGTTCTCTGACTTCGGCTTTTATTTCTCCAGTATCGCCTGTGAAAAGCAGAAAAACGTTCCTAACTTTTTTGTCACAGAATCAAATCATAAACTGAATGACATAACCTTGCTAAAAATTTAATTTCTTCTTTTATTTGTGCATAAATTTAAAGTGCATAAATTTTCATATGATATAGCGAATATTTATTGTTACAGACTGACTAACCACGTCAGGGCTACAGTGTACCGTTCAAACATACTGTGGATGCCAAAATAGAGGAGATAGTTTCCAGAGTAAATTCCACTGAAAAGATGTACAGAAAACACTCTGAACCCAAAATCCTAAAAACAGAAAGATAAATAGAAATTTATCTTTGAAAGTAACGTTCGGGAAATTTGCATTTAGTGAAAAAAGGTTTTCTATCACAACTATTTTTTGATATAATCATCATAGATTTGGATTTACAATTTTCACAATCAACTTATCAAAACTACGAAGCTACATAATGTAAACAAAGTCGATAGTATCAAGGAAATAAATGACGAATAAAACGATTTTTGTACCAGAGAAAAGTGCGAGGAATCCTTGCGTTCTACTATTGATGACGTCAATCTCATGTAACGTCACTGTGTGTACAACTTCCTTTCTTTTCTGTAATTCTCCTTCTGGACACTGGACAAATTTTGTCTGTAGAATGAAAGAATTAGGAATCAATAATTACGAATGTTTGGCCTTGCTATTATTACTACGAATAAAGAACACTCAGATCAATTTTATCTCACTCATTCGCCACAGTTTGATCAACGAAGCTCACTTTAGGACATTGGACAAATTTCACCTGCGAATATCAGAGACTTACAATACCATCGGATGAGTCCAAAAATGATCGGCGCTTCCGAAATATACCATAGTGAATTATGGACTTCTTGAAATGAATCACGGATTGCTTTATGGTGAAAAGGCTTATTTTGATGTGGAAGTTTACGTGAAAATCGGTCGATTTATTAAAGCTATGAGCGATTTTTGGGAATCGATTTGTGAAAAGTCAATGACATCTTGTCTGCTTTTTAGGTTCAAAAGAATGACAACCGGCAAAGCTATCGTCTAGGGAGGGCAACTTAGGAAAAATGACTGCCCCTTCCATGAAAAATATATGCATAACTTATTCTACTTCCTTAGAAGACAAGTGATGCAACTGTCAGCATTGAAAACTACAACAACAAAAACTTGATCGCGATAGACCTTTCAAAACAGCTTACGATCATAGTAGCGCATAACTCTAGAAAGATAAGAAAATTTCGTAGAAAGTTACAGCCACACGTAGTAGGTTGAAAACTTTCAAGACCTCAATCTTGAACTATGAGCTTCATGCAAAAAGATTAAAACAAGTACCTAACGTACCTCTGGTCCCATAGCATCGTAATCTCTAGCTCTTGTAAACGCTCTTCCAAGTTTCGATATTTTGCCAGTTGCTTTGTCAATCGTAATGACATCCCTAAGTAAAAATAGTAATCTTGTGAGGAAATTCTATGAACATTGACTTTATAAAAATCCCTAGGTTACTGTTAATAATGTAATTTTGAAATCCGAGATTTAACTAGAATATCAAAACGAAAAAAAAGCTAGGATATAACTAAGAATTGAGGCGCTCGTAATAAAAACATTTAAGATTTACATGTGCAAACAAGACAAATTATACACTAAGAGACTCACCCAGACTGCACTTTTTCTTTAGTCAATGATTCAATCATTTTGGTTCCCAAATCATAAACTGTTTCCATTTCAGTCGTCTTCAAAGTCAGCTTCCCAATTTTGACACCTGCACCAGTGGCTGGTCGATCAATTTGAATCTCTACAACTTCTCCTTCAATTATCTCTGTTTCTTCCCTGAAAATATGTGCAGTCACTAAATGATCAATTCATACCTTCTGATACTAGGGTCTTCTTCAATACTCAATACAATGGCAGAATTGGAAAGAAGGATTTTGTTTCAGAGAACGAGGCAAGCGATGAGAATCATTTTGAAATTCTTCATTTTATCAAAATTCCATGTTATTGTAAATAAATAAGTTGATAAGTCCAGGTGACATTATAACAGTTAAGGCATTCTAAGGGTGTGTTTGATTGGTAATTCCAAACCTACCAAATTCTGAAAACAGTAGACTTCGCAGAGACGGAATATATTTCCCAATCAAACACAAAAATCTTCAAAACAGCGGGTTTCGGATTCACCACCAGAGTTTTGCTAATGAAAACGAGGATCTCTCCAAAGTCTGCCAAACCTTCTGACTTTTGGAGCAGAAGGTTCAGAAGGCCTTCCAAACCTACCAAACCTACCGTTTTCAGAATTTTGGGGTCAATCAAACGCGAATTCCGAGTCTTCCAAGTCTACCGTTTTCAGAATTTGTACCAATCAAACACACCCTAACATTCCAACTATAAAAATAAATGAATTAGTTAGATATAAACATGCTTTTGAGCATTTCGAACATTTGGATTTCGTTTGTAAAATAACAAGCGATTTGGTTGATATTTTCGTAAATGATGTATAGAACTGAATACCATTGTTTTGGCGTCTTTAATTGGTTTTGGATCTGTCATATGTTTCACCAAATCCTTAATTTGCCAAATAGCTCATATTTTTGGGGTCACCGAGCACATCTTAAAATCAGGTTTGGATGGAAGGTTATAAAGTAACAGTAATATTTTAGCAGGAATGAGCGGGTCGACTGCACTTTAGCGGACCAGCTTTATGTCATACGCTAGGGAACGTATTGGATCAAATACCCTACTAACCCTAACTAAACCCTACCTTAACCCTACCTTACCCTAACTAACCCTAACTTACCCTAACTAACCCTAACTTACCCTAACTAACCCTAAAAACCCCTTTTCCAAAACCTAACCCTGACCCTAACCCTTACCCCATGACACATAACTTGCCGACATTGAAAGCTGGTCCGCTAAAGTGCAGACTAGCCGAATGAGCCAACAGTGGAAGCATATCTAGTAGAATCTTAGCAGAACCTACTTGATCCTGATGCCAATTGATTTTCTGAATGCTTGTGTTAATGCCTCTGTTTTACTCATCTCCAATGAAAAAATCTCACTTCCTGCCATTGCAGTGAATGGGGTGTCTGGACCTAATGACTGGGCCATACCTGGAAAACAATTGGACACAGCTCAGTTAAAAACTTAGAGAGTAGATGGAGCACATTAAATATTAGTGGATTGATAAAATTGGATTTAAATTTTTTTATCTTGATAATGGAAAATTCATTTTACTTCCTTGCTATATAAAGGTTATTGGAAAAAACATAAAAAAACATCAAACATTTTTTGTGACTTAAATGCACTTGCTGTAGGGTGAAAAAATGGAGCAAACACAATTATCAACCTTAAAGAGAATCAACAGATATGAAAGCCCCGCGCGGAAAGAGTCTGGGTATTCTATTATTAGCCTATTGTATTTGATGATTTCGACATGTGCATGGATATTGTTTAGCTAGAGAAACAATACCATGCGTAGGAGTTTTCTTTGTCCAATTTATAGATCACCTCCCCTTAGCTCCGTTCATTCACTTTAAAGCAGCAAAAATAACTTGCAAGTAAGCTAGAAAAAATGTTGCTGGAAACAGGTTTACAAATGCTGAAAGCTCATTTTATCAATAGTCCTGAGAAAAAGGAATGTGCCATTGGCCATTTTTTACCAAAACAAAACATAGAAGAAAGATATATTACCCATTGCAATGGCTGTTTTGCCTGTTCCTGGTTGTCCTGCAATTAGACATGCTCTTCCAGCTATTTTTCCTTCCTAAAAATAAAGAAAACTCATCTGAATACTCTGAAAGGAATAAAGAAGCTCCCCAAAAGATCTAGTGATATAATCTTGAATTCAAAATTCAATAAAGTTAAAAACTGACAGAAAAGATCTCTCCCTACCTTGATCATTGCAACAATTATTCCAGCAGCTCTTCTGGCTTTCACCTGACCAACCATACCTTGGGAGACCTGTGTTGAAAATAAGCTAGGAGGTTACATTTTGAACTTTTACAGCTATTTAATAAACTGTTGATCATATGCATGCATAAGAGGCCCTTAACATGAGAAATTCAGCCCGTGCTGACTTCAACATGTGCTGAGTTTCAACTCGGTTGACGGAGTAAGCCTTCATTGCATTTATATGAAGGAGTCCGAGTTGAAACTCAACACGGGCTGAACTCAACTCGCCTGCTCAGCCCGTGCTGAAATTTCAGCACGGGTTGAGATTAGTGAAAATATGCATGCAAACAGAAATAATTTCAGCTTGGGGTGTGTTGAAATCAAAGATTAGAATGTGAACAAAGGAGATTGAATCTATGTCCACAATAATTAAACTTTTTGAATGGAGTTTGCATACTTGTTTCCATTGTTTGCGACCACAATCATATCATGTGACGTATCTCAACCCGTGTTGAGATTTCATGTAAATGCAAAGAAAAATAAGCAATGCTGTCAAAACTCAGGGCCGAAATTTCTCATCTAAAGTGCCTCTAAGTTGATCATAACAATTTTTATCATATGTTTTGTAACGTTAAAGGTGATAACTAAATAAAATTAAGCAATTTCAAGCCTGCAAAGTTCATTTTGTACTCCAGATAAAATTTATCATTCCAACTGGTACAGATTTGTTAAAAGAGAGACATCAAAGAATATACAAACCTCTCTAGCTTCAAGAGCATCATCGAGACCTAAACCTCTGATGTGAGAGTGTGCCCCTGAAAGATAAATTGCATTTTTATTAAAAACAAATCGATATACAGTACTGTATATTCAGGCTCCATAAATTGTAAAATACAGATTTTTACATATACAGTACAGGTCTTGAGCACACACATCAACATGGTTTTCCTGCCTAAGAATTCTTGAGAATATTTTTAGTTTCTTAAGAATTCTTGCTGAAAAAAATTTACAGTCTTACTTACATATGACTCAACAAGTCTTATCAGAATGTGAAAAATTCTTGAAAATTCTCAAGAATTCTTGTCATGTTAATGTGCGCATGGCCTGTACTGTACTGCCAGATTTGTAGCTCATGTTGCTAACTCAAAGTTGAACAAACCTCTTTCTTAAAAAGATTGCACAAATACATATATATATAGCTTATTTTTGCCATTACAGAATTTTATAAACACATCCAAACCACTTGGAGAAACATCTCAGCAGTAATTTTTGAAGCAGCAGAAGCAGAAACTACATGTTTCTTAAGAAAAGATTTGCACAAATACATATATAGCTTATTTTTGCAGTTACAGAATTTTATAAACATACCACTTGGAGAAACATCTCAGCAGTAGTTTTTGAAGCAGCAGAAGCAGAAACTACATGTTTCTTAAGAAAAGATTTGCACAAATACATATATAGCTTATTTTTGCAGTTACAGAATTTTATAAACACATCCAAGCCACTTGGAGAAACATCTCAGCAGTAATTTTTGAAGCAGCAGAAGCAGCAACTACATGAAACCATCATGCTGTAACTGCGGAACTGCAATTATATTATCATACATCAAAACCACAATGTGTCAAGTATAGCATATCTTTTTCTACAACATTTTCCAACTGTTAAAAAGACATTTTCTCCATAGATCTGCTTCATCAACTCTGTGTCTTCTTGCCACAATTTTCTATCTTTAACTTACTTGCAACAATGATTACAGAATGCCATATTACCAGCAATATCATTGTAGCAGCAGCAATATAATTTATGTAAACTGTTAAATACCTATTCTTTCAATTCTTGTCACCTCTCTGACTTCTTGTACCTTTGAAACAGCTGAGGCCTACAAATGAAAAACATTCTCCTAATTTCACTTATTGTTTAACAACATTTGACAGATTTAACTTGGATTGCTTCCATTCCACACTGGAAAACATGTAGGTTTAACCTACAGCAAAGTCTTTGGCACATGAGACCTCAAGAATCTGGATTTTGGTGGCAATTTATTTTTTATTTTTCTTGCAGCACCAAACTGAAAACTTTGATTCCACACCTAAGCTATCTTTCAAAATAAACACATTATTGAACGCTATCCTGTTGTTTGATCATAGCTGTCCATTTGTTTTCATTTGCATATCCTTTGAATTCTATTGTTTTCTAGAAGGTGTTGTGGTGCAGTGTTGTAATCCACTAACTTTGCAGGCAGAATGTCAGGTGGACGAGGTGGACGCTTAGCTACTTCTGTGATCTCAGCGCTTGGCGCTAAAAACTGCAACTTCACTTCATCTTCATTTTTCCTAAAATTTCACACCAAAGATTTCATCTTGCTGCAAATGAAGACATCTGTGTACCAAAGAACTTTGATGTGCAGTGCAAGGTTGTCTCCTGTCTGGTGGCATAGTGTTTGGCGTTTGGTTTGCCAAAACATGATAAGATAGGTAACAACAAACGTTGTTACGTATAACCTGGACTATAGAGATAGGCCTAGCCTTTTATAATAGCAACCATGGTCGCATGGATGGATATATGTGATGGGCCTAAACCTATAAGTAATTTTTTGTGATTTTTATAGCGAAATTCACCACCCTATCTTCAATCAAAATAGGAAGAAGCTACTAAGGAGTAGCTACAGTGCTCCACATACATAAGTCTGGTCGAAATCTCGGCCCAAATACAAGTAAAACTTAATAAAAATTCTCCTCATACTCACCGCCATCTTGTCGTCTTGTTCCCGCGCGTGAAATGGTAACAAGGAGCGACGACCAGAACGAGGCTACTGACTTTGATAAAAAATGGAACCGGAATATATAAGCGGTAAATTCTTGTAGTCTTTTGTAAGGTGTTGAAAGATATTTGCAACGATTCCCCACAATGAGGATTTTACATTTTGCTTCATTAATCACATTTTATATCAATGATATGACATTTTAAAATGAGAAATTTAATGATGAAATTTCCGGAGTTGCCACTCTGCGAAGGAGCATTCCGTTCTGGATTTTAGGTTTATGTCCAAAGGACGCATGGGGCCTAATTCTGGCTGGAAAAGTTTATGCAATGACAGCCAGAAGCAGATAGAAGTCACAGACCAAAGCGAAGTTGAAAATAAAATGATTCCCCTGATCCAAGGATGAAATAATGAACTAGAAGAATGGATAACTCTATCAGCAATAAGCGATTACAATGCAAGAATCTATACGAATATTTAAACACTTTGCCGGGAGCAGTTCTAGATGGGCTTTACGGCCACCCTGCAACTTGTATGGCTGTGTTCAGGGGCCTACCTGAAATGGCAAAACAATATGTGATGAGGACTTTGTTTACGGAACAACCAATCCCAGAGCCGTTTGTTGCAACTTGGGTACAAAAAGATAGCAATCAACATCATATTGGGGCATTGACAAAGTTGAAAGGGCTGCAAATATGGAAGGAAATGCCAAAAGGAAGTTCTGACAGCAGGTGGANGAATATTTAAACACTTTGCCGGGAGCAGTTCTAGATGGGCTTTACGGCCACCCTGCAACTTGTATGGCTGTGTTCAGGGGCCTACCTGAAATGGCAAAACAATATGTGATGAGGACTTTGTTTACGGAACAACCAATCCCAGAGCCGTTTGTTGCAACTTGGGTACAAAAAGATAGCAATCAACATCATATTGGGGCATTGACAAAGTTGAAAGGGCTGCAAATATGGAAGGAAATGCCAAAAGGAAGTTCTGCTAGCAGGTGGATATATATATATAGTACTACATCCGACCTGGACTGGTGGTACATCCCAGTCCACTATACGGAGATCTTAAATACTTGGACAGAAGTCTAAAAGGCGAGAATGACTGGCTGTCGCCGACTTGGAAATTAACATAAAAGATATAACCGGGATAGTATGGTTGTAGAAAATTGGGGCAAGTCAACTAAACAATAACAAGGGAGGGATTTTAAGTTCAAGTAACTGCTTGACAATCCTTGGGGAGAGGTACTTAGCATATTTGGCACTGTGACACTTTCGCACCTCGCAATTGACGTTTGAGCTTCTATAAAAGAATCTGGATTGGATTGAACATTATTTTTATACATTTTGTAGAAATTTGTTGAATTTTTGAATGTGCACAACAATGATAGTAGCTCTAACACCACTCAATAAAACCTTCGATATAAAAATGTGTAAAAATAACTCTTGATCCAGACTCTTTTTATGAAATAGCTAAAAGGTCTATTTCTACTAACGCAAATACAACAGAGTAATACATCACACAACAGCCAATCAAAGGGCTTTTATATGGTATATAACAGACAATACTCACCAAATACATCCAAAGAATAACTGAAATTAAAGGCAGAATCTTCCAAAAATTACGAGAATATTTTCAGAAAACAAAAAAACTATGTTTTTGGGGTAATCATCACTATCATCCCCATCACCAAAAAAACTATGTATTTGGGGTAAGATCTACTTCTGGAAACTAAAAGTGCAGGGATTATTTCACTGGGCATATAGTTTGAGACCGAGAAGTGAGTCAGAAATTTTAGAGCATGAGAATGTTTATGTCATTTTTAGTGGAATTTTTTTGTGAGCCACCAGAAGGGTCCCTTTGATCTTTGTCTGTAGTTTGCTTTTTTGCAATTGGGTCAAATTGACAAATTTCTCATATTTCTTATCAATTCAGATATGAAATGAATACAAATTTCAAGAAAAATTTAAAGATTGTTCTATGTGGTGGTGGTGTAACGCAGCCAGATACTGCAAAATACGGGGAAGACAAACATGGCAGGGATATTCCGTTCTTGGAAAATTATGCAAAAGAAAGATGGGAATCAGTACTTTATTACATGACAGGGTCAACTTCTGAAGGGGGTAAGTGCAGGCCTCATTAATGTGCGAGCGCGCGAGCACCGCCAACAGGAACAAAATATCACTACATATTAGTTGCTGGCACCTGAACCCTGAGTGCTTTGATTGCAGACACATTTTTTCCCAACCATTTGCTCGCAGGCACAGAATATTTTTAATGAGGCCTGGGTAAGTGCCATTTGGTAACAAGTTCTGCTTTATAAAGTTGTTTATGCTACAGATCTCTGTTATGACCAGTTTCAAATGAAAGTATTTTGCAGATGGTTACCACTACTCAATGCTATTGACTATTTTAACTCTGCTTTCAACTTTCTCTGCAATTTGTCCAAAACATCCTATCTCGGAAAAGAGTCAATTTTTCAGATACAAAAAATAGATTATTTATTGAACCTATTGATAATCGGTAAAGAAGAACGTCCCTCTGCTTACAGTATTAGCAGTCAAAAATGGAAGAAGAAGCACAACATTTTCTTTCATTCTGCCTTTGCAAATTCTCTTTGAAATTTGTTGTCTATTTCAGACAAGTAGATTCCTTTAAAAAACCAAGGAAAAATATATGATTTTCTTTCACCCTTTGTTTGGCTTGTAATGTTTATCTAAAACTTAGCCAAGTCTAAATGAAAGAACTCTAAATATCTGCAGTGAGTTATTTTCGCTATGATCAGTGTCTGACGATAATTTTTAGCCCAATGAATAATTATTCCGCTATCCAACGCTATGCTCAAAGTTGAAACCTTAGTCAGATAAGTGAATAAAAAGTTTTACTTGCATCTAGGTGGAATTAGCGAAGAAGTCATCAACGTCCTCATAAAAGCCGGACTACTACGTCTACAGCCGGAAGACCGGACCACATCGATCACTTCCGCAGGATTTCAATTCTTACTCATGGATACCGTATCTCAAGTTTGGTACTTCATGTTACAATATTTAGAAACAACGGACCAACACAAAGCAGATGTTGTGGAATATTTATCGTTTTTATTTCAAATTAGCTTTTCAACATATGGAAAAGATTATTCGGTGGAGGGCCTAAGCTCGAAACAGTTCAATTTCTTGCAACATTTACGAGAAATCGGTTTAGTTTTTCAACGAAAGCGGAAATCGAGGCGATACTACCCGACGAAACTTGCAATTAACTTAGGTTCTGCTGTCACAGGCGAGACTAGCCTCGAAGTGGGCCAACATAGATTCGTCGTTGTGGAAACCAATTACAGAGTATATGCGTACACTGACAGTTCATTACAACTGGCCTTAGTTAGCTTGTTCTGCGACATCTTATGCAGATTCCCGCGTTTTTCTGTTGCAACTTTGAGCCGAGAGAGTGTTCAACAAGCCCTTGCTAGCGGCATCACAGCGGAACAAATTCTTCATTTCCTACGCAGCCGTGCTCACCCTGTAATGCTGAAACGGACCCCCATTATCCCCCCAACGATAGCAGACCAAGTGAAATTATGGGAGATGGAANCGAAGTGGGCCAACATAGATTCGTCGTTGTGGAAACCAATTGCAGAGTATATGCGTACACTGACAGTTCATTACAACTGGCCTTAGTTAGCTTGTTCTGCGACATCTTATGCAGATTCCCGCGTTTTTCTGTTGCAACTTTGAGCCGAGAGAGTGTTCAACAAGCCCTTGCTAGCGGCATCACAGCGGAACAAATTCTTCATTTCCTACGCAGCCGTGCTCACCCTGTAATGCTGAAACGGACCCCCATTATCCCCCCAACGATAGCAGACCAAGTGAAATTATGGGAGATGGAAAGAGAGCGGCTGCAGTTTACTGAAGGTGTTCTGTATAATGAATTTTTATCGCAAAGCGATTTCGAGACACTACGCAAGTATGCAGATGATTGTGGCGTGTTGCTATGGGCTAACACGAATAAGAGGTTGATGGTCGTTAGCAACGCGGGTCATAGTGACGTTAAAAGGTATTGGAAACGATACAAAAAAAATTAGTGAATAAGCGAGTTAGAAGTTGATTTGTTATTGTTTATTTATTATGACAATAGAATTTGTTGTTTTAGTATAGATGCAAGAATAGATGATGTTTTATGATAATGACTTCTTACAACACTTACTGACTGAACCAAATAACAATGTTTTTTCCCGTATCCAGGTCTATAAAAAACGAAAAATTGTGAATAAGCACGTTAAGAAAGTATGTAGAATTTAGGGTTGCGTTATAAGAAATTGTTGCAGAATTTCCGCGTACTTCGTTTCAAAGCAAATTGCTTGCGTAAACATGGCTAACATTTTCCCCAGCTTGGCAGAATTATGCCCCTCAGTATTTTCAGAAATATGTGTATGTCCCCGCCAAATGCTAGCTAGAGGTGCCTCGAGGTGCCGCCTCCGCCATCACGATGTAGTTTGGACAGACCAAGGCAAACACTAGACTTGTGACCCCTTGAGTACCTTGTTTCCCTGCGTTCTTGACATCAACAAATCAAAGAACGCAGGGAAACAAGGAACTCAAGGTCGTAAGTCTAGGCAGATAGCTGAGACAGACTTTGAAATAAAAGTAGCAAGTGCTTGCAGTTAAGTTTGTCCCGCACAGTAACTTTAACTGGAGATGGAAGAAACAGGTGGAACGAGCTAAGCAGAAAAGTTGAAGCTACAATCACTTTCGAAATTGTTGAGCCACCTTGAAAAAAGATTACATTTTGGTCCCCCCATGTCAATGTTGTTTGGAAAAAAGTACCTGATCCAGCTGACCGGCTTGATTTGGCAACATTTGTGTGGTATTCCAACATTGACTAGGAGGCAGGGGGGAAAGCAGAGGCAAAAAACTGAAAATTTTAGGGTGGCTCAACAATTTTGTAAGTGATTGTAGGTCTGTAGGAAAGTAACCCATCATTATTAAAAAATTTAGAAGAATGCGTATAGAGATTCAAGATATCAACAATTATGTTTTCAAAGTATCTAGTGATAGTAACGAGTCCATGCTAATTTTTGATATATTTAACAAGGAAGAAAATTTTGTCTCGTGTTTTATTAAATCGCTATCATTGTCTAGTAAATGAGTTCTGTTTTATACTCAGTAGTTTCTCTTCTTGTTTCCTTCTCTTAACTGCTATTTCCTTTCAAGTCAAGGAGGACCATTGAGATACTTTGAACAAGCTTTATTTAAGTAATTGAGGCAAAGACTTTTGAAGCAAAAAAATGGAATAGGGAAAAAGGGATGAAAAAGAGACANCAAAGCAAATTGCTTGCGTAAACATGGCTAACATTTTCCCCAGCTTGGCAGAATTATGCCCCTCAGTATTTTCAGAAATATGTGTATGTCCCCGCCAAATGCTAGCTAGAGGTGCCTCGAGGTGCCGCCTCCGCCATCACGATGTAGTTTGGACAGACCAAGGCAAACACTAGACTTGTGACCCCTTGAGTACCTTGTTTCCCTGCGTTCTTGACATCAACAAATCAAAGAACGCAGGGAAACAAGGAACTCAAGGTCGTAAGTCTAGGCAGATAGCTGAGACAGACTTTGAAATAAAAGTAGCAAGTGCTTGCAGTTAAGTTTGTCCCGCACAGTAACTTTAACTGGAGATGGAAGAAACAGGTGGAACGAGCTAAGCAGAAAAGTTGAAGCTACAATCACTTTCGAAATTGTTGAGCCACCTTGAAAAAAATTACATTTTGGTCCCCCCATGTCAATGTTGTTTGGAAAAAAGTACCTGATCCAGCTGACCGGCTTGATTTGGCAACATTTTTGTGGTATTGCAACATTGACTAGGAGGGAAGGGGGAAAGCAGTGGCAAAAAACTGAAAATTTTAGGGTGGCTCAACAATTTTGTAAGTGATTGTAGGTCTGTAGGAAAGTAACCCATCATTATTAAAAATTTTAGAAGAATGCGTATAGAGATTCAAGATATCAACAATTATGTTTTCAAAGTATCTAGTGATAGTAACGAGTCCATGCTAATTTTTGATATATTTAACAAGGAAGAAAATTTTGTCTCGTGTTTTATTAAATCGCTATCATTGTCTAGTAAATGAGTTCTGTTTTATACTCAGTAGTTTCTCTTCTTGTTTCCTTCTCTTAACTGCTATTTCCTTTCAAGTCAAGGAGGACCATTGAGATACTTTGAACAAGCTTTATTTAAGTAATTGAGGCAAAGACTTTTGAAGCAAAAAAATGGAATAGGGAAAAAGGGATGAAAAAGAGACAAAAGTTAGGAAGATGGTTTCTTCTCCTTTGATATTTAGGGTGTGTTTGATAGGTACTTCCAAACCTACCATTTCTGAAAACAGCAGACTTCGCAGAGACGGAAATTTATTTCCCGATCAAACACGAAAATCTTGAAACGGTAGGTTTCGGATTCACCACCAGGGTTTGCTAATGAAAACGAGAATCTCTCCCAAGTCTGCCAAACCTTCTGCCTTTTGGAGCAGAAGGTCCAGAAGGCCTACCAAACCTCCCGTTTTGAGAATTTCGGAGTCAATCAAACACAAATTCCGAGTCTACCAAGTCTACCGTTTTCAGAATTGGTACCAATCAAACACACCCTTAAAGTGGGACTCTCCGGGGACTCTCGTCGTTCTGAGGAGCCGAAGGTAGATTGATACAAAAATAAACTAAAATTTTAAAATTACAATAATTCATCCTACAAGCATATTGTAATATAAAATTAAATCTCATTACAATTTAGAATTGCTAAAATGGTTTGTTCCAAAACCTCATAAACAAGTAATGAAACCTTTTTGACTCGGGAAGTAAATGTAAGGAGACAAGCAAATTTCGTGTCGTCGTTAAGCATGGGCGTTAAGAAACGCGGTAGTTATTCCTTCAAAATGTTTTTCCTTTCTGTGTCCTTATGCCCGTGAAGGTTGTAGTCATTCAAATCAGAGCACAGGGAAACAAGGAAAACCAGGCACAACAACAACCTTCACGGGCATAGGGACACAGGGAGGAAAAAATTTTGGAGGAATAACTACCGCGTTTCTTAACGCCCATACTGTAAGTTCGGATTATTTTTTTACAAACATGGAATGTTGTTGTTGTTGTTGTTGTTGGAATGTTGTAGCAGCTGGAGACTTCTGGGATTAATCTTTAAGTGTCTGATCGTGTACGATTAAGTGGATCGTTTTTAAGCTCCATATGATTGGGAAAAGGATTGAAAGTAATTGGGAATAAGAGAGTTATAGTTCTAAGGACATTTTGAAAGCATTAGCTATGAAATTTTAGGCTAATTGAGTTTCCGTGAGTCACCGTAGGGTTTCCTTTCTTTTTAATGCGTTTGCGTTGCTTTGAAAGGTAGTTGACTTTAAAATATTTAAGGACAAACATTTTGACATCAGATAGCGTCAAATTTCTACCAGCCAATAAAACACTTAATCTATCTTCTTAAATAAATCTTTAGTCAGCTTAAAACCAGCTCAGGTTTGCTGGTACTAACTTTCATCCAAAACTGCACCATAATGTGCACTTGTAACAAGTTTTCTGTACCGAGCTAAAAGTCCTTTAAGTTTCTTCACAGGAGGTGTCCACTTTGCCAATCTTTGTGTGATTTCTTCTTCACTGAGTTCCTGTAAATGAAACGATGTCGAAATATCACTGTTGTCATAAATTTACGTATTCATTGGATGTTCATTTGACTGCGCAGCATTAGACTTGCCCCAAGTCTATTTCATGAAGTCCGTCCGACCGATCCCTTTCCCATAGTTCTCGTATCCGCCATTTGTTCCGTTACGGAATGTTGGAATGGCGGTCCAGGAACGATGGGAAAGGGATCGGTCAGACGGACTTCATGAAATAGACTTGGAGCAAGTCTAGCGCAGCATAGGCTTCAAATCTTTGGAAACAATAGTGTAAATGGCTATTACATCTTGAATTCGATTGAATGGCTTGAAAAGAACTTTAGCTCCTTTACTGTAATTCTACCTTTGATTTTTTTTGCATCTTGATTATTTCAAAATTCCAAATTTATTTGATTTCAAAAGGTGTAAAATGTCTATCAATTAATTTCGGTCATTTCTGAACTCCGTGAGTTTCCCCAGGGTTCCTTTGATTACTCATGTATTGCTATAATGATAGAATATAAAAGCATACCAGAGTCAGTGTTTTAGCAACTGGGTCGATTGTTATTAAGTCATCATTTTCAACAACTGCGATTGGTCCACCACACTGGGCTTCTGGTGTCACATGACCGATCATAATACCTGGAAAATAGAATGTAATAAAAATCCAAAGCTAATGAGACGGAGATATGAAGCCAATCAATTTAACTCAGACTCCAGAGCTTCAAAATTCTGTTTAAAAATGCTGCCACAGCACAGGGGGTCCAGGCGTATCCCCTAGCGAGTTCCCTAGTTTTCGTTTCTTTGCTTCCCTGTGATCCGGATTATGAAAACAATAACAACAGCTCGACCGTAACGATGACGATCACAGGGAAGCAAAGAAACGAAAACTAGGGAACTCGCTAGGGGATACGCCTGGACCCCCTGTGGCCACAGTAGTAATCAGAACATGCTGCTCACTACTATTTTAACGAATTCGTAGATTAGTAAGGTTGCAGATAGGTATCAGTTGAGAAAGCCATAAAATTTAAGAAAGAACATTGCCTTCCATCCTTCACATACTATTAAAGAAATCACAAACCAAGCAGAGCACTCGAAACCTTCGCCATTGTCCTGTCCTCATATTTAAACACGCCATCTCTCCTTTCTGGCTTATCTGTCTGTACGCGGGACCCGTGGTAAATGCATACGAACAAAAACAATTAAAAACAAACAAATGAGAACTATACCATGTGAAGCTCCGCTGAATCTTCCATCAGTGACTAATGCAACACTTTTGCCAAGATTTGCTCCAACCAAAGCTGCACTTGGGCCAAGCATTTCAGGCATTCCTGGACTGAAATGATAAACTGTTAAAATCGAAATCAACGCCACTGTCTTGTAGAAGAAACTTCTAAGCACAAGAAACCATAAACTTTCTGTGATAAAAATTTCGACACACACGATCGGTTGAGCCTTCAGCTACTTCTAATCATCAACATGGATTTAAAGAATTGCAAAAAGGAGATTAAAGGGGCCTTTGCAACCAGCATGCTTTGTGAATACATCCTTTTGTGGTCTCTTTGTTGTCGGCATTTTCATGGTCAATGAAAATGGCCGCCAACAAAGAGATGGCACGTGCAAGGTATGCTGGTTGCAAAGGCCCCTTAGCAAGTTTTCTTTTGAGGAAGGAAGATATTGTTTCGCTTCTTATTATCAGCCTTGGCAACATTAAGCGTTACATTTTGTTGCAATGTCGTAACAAAAGATCAGCAAATATCATACGTATTAAATCACTTCATCTTTGGGTTACGCTTACATCGTAACTATTGTCTCTTGTCTCTCTTGATTTACGCGTCCCACTTATGAAACCGACTAATGGGCAGAAATCATTCTCATATCGTGATTTACATCTTTGGAACAGCCTTGAACCCGTGGTCAAGCAAGCAATGCTTTTAAACATCGACTATGAAGGATGACCACAACGTATTTATTTCTAGATTTTAGTTTTTTAATTAGCTTATTTATTTTTAGCTTTATACGAATTATATTGTAAATTTTTGTCACGGCCCTCTGAAAAGCAGCCTTAGCTGACGGGGTTACCGTGATTAAAGAATACAAAATGAATAAATGAATAAATGATTAAATGAATAAATGAATAAATGAATAAATGAATAAATGAATAAATGAATAAATGAATAAATGAATAAATGAATAAATGAATAAATGAATAAATGAATAAATGAATAATGAATGAATGAATGAATGAATCTGCTGTCTGATTTGATTATCTCCTTAAATATTTACATACCTTCCCTTTGGCCCTTCATATCGAATGACCAGAACATGACCTGGTTTCACCTGTCGATAAGAAAGAGGAGCTATCTCAAAATCCAACTTTATATAAAAAATTATGATCGTTATGAAGTAGAATATTTCGATGGTGATAATTCATCAATAGTACATCTGTGTACCTATGAATACACAGAGGCGGTTATAGGTACATAAAAGCGGTTAGCGAGCCAAACTGTATCTGCTGAAGACTTCATAACTTTAGAAAAATACAGACAAGAGCAGCATTAGAAAGATCAGTGGTGTTCATACCTTTCGTTGTAGGATCGCATCTAGAGCGGCATCTTCGCCATCAAATACGATAGCCTGGATAAAAGAAAATATTGATTGATTGATTGATTGATTGATTGATTGATTGATTTGGTTCGTGATATGGTTTACCTGAAACATTTTCGATTTTGGTTAGTATTTGGGTTAAACAGCTTTCTTACCATTTTATTGAAAAAGGAATAGGCAATTACCAAAAAAAGGTAAATAAAAGAAAAGAAAAATAATTGTCAAGGATTGGATCGTTCGAGATTTAAAACGATAGACTATGCTTGTTTTTGATCTTTAAATTCAGTTGAGAAATATTAGCTTGCTCTCCTAACATTATATTCCATAGCTTCTCCAGTCGAATCACTTGTTGGAAGTTTTGAATTCATCCAGTTAAGTTAGAGAATCGTCTCATGTTACACCTCCATAAAACAACTCTGTTCAATTCTTTTTCTATCTGGTAAAATCGTACTGTATGTAAGCGGTTGTGTCGCGTATTGGTAATAGTTTGATCCAATGGAGGGTAAGGTACAAATAAGGGGAGGGAGGGGACTAAGTTTACGAAAAAATCAATGACATATGTACACATCGCAATATTTGTTTTACCTGACCTCTGAAAGCAGTTGTGAGATGCTTGCCACCAAGTTTAAGAACAGCGCTTTCTGGAGCTAAAGAGCCCTAATGAAGAAGAAACTAATGCTTGTAAGCATCATTTTCAAATTAAACTAACAAATAAAGGGAGAAGTTAGGCCTTATTTTGCTATCAGATTTTTGGTTGGCAACATTAATCGATGCAGACATTGTACCTCAGTCTGCTACAAATTGATTTTCTGGAACATTATTTATGATAGCAATTGAGTAATTTTGTGTAGCTTACACTATTGAAGCAAGACTCAAGATTTGAAACATCACGTAAAAGTCAGTTTTGAGGAAAATTTACAAAGCTTTTTCTTCCAGGTGTCCCAAAACAAAGGATACAGATTTGGTCAACCCTAACGATCAGAACTTAGAATGAATCAATCCGAAATCATTTTTAAAACATTACTCGGTAGTTAACTTGAACATAGATACCTTGTTTGTTGACATTGGTGCTTGGCGTTTTGGCCTAAGCACATTCGTTAGGGTTGACCAAATCTGTATCCTTTTGTTTGGGACACCCGGTTGTTATTGATCAGCTTGAGCTTGACTTGAAAAATTGTTGAGCAAAACCATGCGATTCGAAAAACATTATCAGGGAAGTGATGATAAAAATGCAACAGAGACAACAATTTGAAAGCTTTGCATAAATAATTAAACATATCCATAGCAAAACATTCTAACACCTAGCTGAAATTAGGAAAGCATAGAGTGACAACTATGACACTTGAGGCTTATCTAGCCCAGGTTAAAGTTCAACCAATCAAATGCATTCTATTTGTTGGATCGACCAATTAGAACGCAGCATTCAATAACCTGGTTTATTTTAAGCTGGTTTAACTTGCCAATGTGAATGGGGTATATGACACTTGAGGTTTGAACATAGCAAAACACCTCGAAAACTGTAAAATCTTACATAAAAGACAAGAGTCAACAAATAACAGCTAAACTTCTCGTACCTGGAGAATCAAGATGTGCCTTCCTGGTGGTGATATTGGGTTTGCAACAGTGCTCAAAATTTTCTGAAACAAAAAAAATAAAAGTTTTCTTTAATCTAGAAAAACTGCGAAACGAGGACATTCTTAAATGTGCATATCATATGTGCTATACTATGACTCTGCATATCTATGTGCTATACTATGACTTTGCTTCTCCGGTGGCTCTTAAAATGTCGGAAACCCTCCAGCAATTCCAATGTTCAAACGGTAAGTTTCATTTGATAATGAAAGCAGAAAAGATAGTCTTCTTTGAGGAGATGCTACTGATTAAAATATTTCTAATGTTTATTATCACTTTCCATTATCCCCTTGGAATTATCCAGGGCAGTAGGAGGGATGGCAGAGTTCACCACGTCGATATCCACTTTTTCTATCCATTCCCTAGCATTCACTCCACGATCATCGGGGTGAATTCCTCCATATCTGGGCACCAAAGAATCTTACACAAAGTCATATCCTACCTTCACAGCATCTTGTTGAAGGCAATCAGCCTTAACATATTGAATATTTTCAGCAACAGTTTTCCCAGTGACAGTCATGCAATCTCCATGTAGTAGGCCATTCTCTAATAGTTCTTTCATCAAAACCTTATGAAGAAGGAATTGAAATTATAAGCTAAAAAGTAGGTGACAGTTCATAGTTTTTGTCGCATGCGTGTATCTTTATGTACCACAAAAGAGTTTGGAAAGAAATGTCCAATGTCTTAAACATCGAATATTAAACAAGTGTAACACAACTGAAAGCGGTTTTGATTTTGTATTATTTACCAGCAAGTATTCCCAATTCAACTATAATTTCCACCAAAAAATTGGCACTGACATCGACTTTGACTTATCATTAAAAACAAGAAAAAATCGTGTTTCGACTTCTTGTTTCTAAATGGTAAGAAAGCTTTTTTATTTATGTCAGGGTGAAAAATTAAAAACCTTCCTGGTCTTAAAGTGAATGACCTGAGCTATAAGGTGCCCGTCTATAAATAGGATAAAGAAAAACCAAAACACGCCATTGTTTTCTTTGGCTTTGCTTTCTTTGCCACTTGCTGGATTATCAAATACAATAGGCTATTTATAAACCTATGAGATCTCATCTTTTAACTCAGGTTATTCCCTTTAACCTTTAAAGGACATCTGTCTCGATCATAATTGGCTGAGATTGTAAGAGGGGATTAAAAATTTCTATGGCAGGATCAACAGAAAACAATTGGAAAGAGATCATTTCACGAATTGAACTGCATTTTTATCATGCGAAAAAGTCAAAGAGTCTGGGCTCTAGCTCCTTTCCTTTGTCTAAGCTTTGTTCTCTAAACCAATCACCTGCGAGACAGAGCTCCTTTAAAGTGTTGTCTTAACCTTGCAAAGTTTTGCAAAAATTAATTTTACCGGATTCAGGATTATAAAATACAACAAACAAAGATTTACAACAAAAGTAGCTTACTGGTAATCCACCAATATCGTCGAGATCTTTCATGTGGTACTAAGTAAAATAAGGAAGTATTCATGAGAAGGAGAAATAAGTAAATGAGAAATAAGAAATGAACATAGTTGCTACTCATGCTAGGGAATGTCTTAAATATCAATGAAATTAAAAACAAACAGCCTCATGCTCGGGATGTTTTTGGATTATCCCCTTCTTTCGCTTTTAAATGAGCTGCGAGAATGCAAGGATTGTGTGGCAGAATCTTTGGTACTTGAAAAGACGTGACGCCACAAAGGTTTTATCGCTAGGTGATTTGAGTTCATCATGACAAATATTTAAGGACAAAGATTCTTAGGCTTAGGTTTCAGGCTTCAGATTTTACGAGGAGGGAAAAGCTCTGAATCTCTTTCGGCAGCACAAAATCAGAGTCCAGAAAAAGTCACGGCTTCACGGCTGTGAGCCGGAGGAAGGTTTTGCTTGTTAATGTCATGTTTGAGGAAGGTTTAGTTGTGATTTTATAAGAAACCTGGGAAAGTGTTGGGTTATTTTGGCAACAGCAACTGTTTATAATATTTTGGGTCATAATCAAAGCGAGGATTTCGAAAAATCTAATTATTTTGACCTGATAAAACGAGGAAGGTTTAAAGGGTCTGTTTCAACCAGCATTCCTTGCACGTGTCACCTCTTGGTTGGCCTTTGTTCGCCGCCATTTTCATGGGCCATGAAAATGGCTGAAACAAAGGCCAACCAAATGATGGCACGTGCAAGGCATGCTGGTTGAAACAGACCCTTTAACTAACGAAATTGGCATCCGGAGGAAGGTTTGACCATTTTCTGGACTCTGCACAAAATTTCAAAAATATTTCTACCTTCCCATGCGGTCTAAGATTTGCCAGCAATGGAACTTTCTCTCCAATTCTGTTGAAATCCTGAATACAAAGATCAACTTCTGCCCTGAAAATTAATAGGTATGATTATCTTATCACGGTGTTCCTTGAAACCAGATTGAAAGGTAACGCTTCCACAGTTATTTTGCAAACTAGGTAGGAGAAGCTACGATGAATAATGAATTGATTAATTTCATACAGAATTTGATCTTACGAAACCTTAGGTGTAAATTAAGAATATCACTGATTTAAATAGGGACCACAAGAAAAGGGGGGAGAATGAAGAATAAACGCAGGAAGTTGCTTACTCTTTAGCTAAGGCAAGAAGATGAAGAACGCCATTTGTAGATCCTCCAAGGGCATACATAACAGTTATTGCATTTTCAAAGGCCTAAAGTGAAGAGAAAATTATTTAATGAGCTGATTTATCAATTAGTTGATCACTTGTATTATCAAAAGATAAAATCAAGCAGTGATAACAAGCAATGAAACCAGAAAATAGGTCATTCAATGGATCAACCTTCAAGTTAATCAAGCGACCAATCAAGCTTTCAATCAATCAAGCAATCAATAAGCCAATCAATCGAGCAAGGAATCAATGATTCAGGCAATCAAGCAATCAATTAATCAAGGAATCAATCAAATACCTTTTTAGTCATGATATCTCTCGCATGAAGATCGTTCTGCATCATAGCAAACAATGTTTGTACACTCTTCCTTACTTCAGACTCTTTCTTTGGATTCAACTAATATAAAACCAAACATAAAGCTCAAAATTTTGAACAAAATCTGCCATACTAAAACAGTGTGCAAGGTCCTAAAAGGCCCCGTTCTTCTAGGTGTGTAAGAACTCCAAGACTGCATTTAATACAGGGATTATTGGTCAAGGCGAAATTGACAGAAGAAATAAGCAAAAGATTCACAAAATTCTTTGCTAAGGATTTTACTATATTTACGTTTTCAGGATTTAAAACTTTACTGCATTTTAAAGCTTCAGTTCAAATATTCATTCCAAAATAGACAGGAACATAACAACGAACGGAACTTTTTTCTAAATAAGGCGTTATCTAGCGTGGTATCTTACCTTATTCTCTGATGTAGCAGCAAGACCAGATGCGCTACCTGTTTGAAAGTAAAAAGTTTGAAAGTAAGAAAGTAAGTAAGAGTTTGTTTCTAACGTTAATCAAGAAACAAGCTCAAAGTGTCTCCAGAACAAAAATGCTTACGAAATCCCTTACCACTAACGAAGCTTTGGAAGACTAAAGTTTTTAGGATAAATTTACCTCTCTCTCTACTTCGTTCTTAACGATTTGATGTCATAAAAAAAATGTTTCTTACCTGGTAAAGCCATTTCAAGAGCTTCGATTGCCGAGCTCATTGTGTTAGCTGTAAACATGCCACCTACAAAAAAGTGATTCTGTCTTTTCAGGCTTTCCTAAAGTCACATTTCAGCAAACAGGCCATCACAAGACGTACCTTTGTCAGTTTTAGAAAATAAAAGAAACTTGTACGAAATAAAGACAGTCTTAAGAATGAAATAAAATCTCACCACAAGCTCCAGCGCCAGGATTTGCTTTGCATTCGATAGAATAAAGTTCTTCAACGTCAATTAAGCCAACACCGTATGATCCAATTGCCTGGNTTCTTACCTGGTAAAGCCATTTCAAGAGCTTCGATTGCCGAGCTCATTGTGTTAGCTGTAAACATGCCACCTACAAAAAAGTGATTCTGTCTTTTCAGGCTTTCCTAAAGTCACATTTCAGCAAACAGGCCATCACAAGACGTACCTTTGTCAGTTTTAGAAAATAAAAGAAACTTGTACGAAATAAAGACAGTCTTAAGAATGAAATAAAATCTCACCACAAGCTCCAGCGCCAGGATTTGCTTTGCATTCGATAGAATAAAGTTCTTCAACGTCAATTAAGCCAACACCGTATGATCCAATTGCCTGGCAGATAGATAAAACAATATACCCTCAGTGCTCAGATGCTGCATTGCGAGCAAATAGAAGGCTTGTCAACACTTGTTTAAAAATGAAGGTTATCAACAAGCTGCAAAACTGCAATCATAAGAGCAAAGATAGTTGAACTGATACGATGCATTTGGAGATTTATGGAGAGTGATTGAACATTTCTAAAAGAAAAACAAGTTTAATATTCTTTAACTGACCTCCATAACATCACCTTGATCAAGTGCTTCATGTTTTTCAGAGCAGCCAGGTGTGATTGTGCCTCCATAAAGTGTTATACCTATCTACGAACATAAAAAGCCATTTAGTTTGAACGACAATGAAATAAATGAAATACTTTGGCATTTGTGCTAGATGAGACATGTCGAAAAAGACAAGATTGTTACGGGTATGCCTTTGAAAAAAGTTCTCTCGTGATTCTCCTATTATTTTTAGCAAACGTGACTTGAAAATCATTGCAGTTGGTCCTCGAAATTCAACAGTAATTCTACTTTCAGTAAAAAGAACAATCAAAGGAAACCTTTTGGTGTATCACGGAACAAAGTCGAATAATATCTTACACTTTGAACACACTGAATAGTCAAAGTTCTTTACAGTTACTACACCTCATACTTACGATATAATACATTAAAGAGGCCTTAGGCTGTATCATTCACAGTTGGAAGAGACTATTGCAATTAACTACTGATTTTTCCCAGAAAAGAAGTCTTGCCTGGGCCACCAAGTACGTTGGCACCAAAGCAATATGTCTTTATTTCATAATAAAATCTCACGGATGAAATACTACAAAAATGCAAACCAGATTATGTCTTGCTAAGGGCATTAGCACTCCAGGATTTGTTTTATCACATCCACCAAATGTTATAATGGCATCCTGTGAAATAAAGAAGATCGATAAGTCTAGGGAGAAACATCCATTACTTCATTTGAGTAAAAGTGGCTTTTTGTCACATTTGTTAAAGACTAAAGTTTAGGGTGCCGTTTTGTGAAAACTCTGTGAAAACTGCTTTTCCATTTGGTACCTTTATTAGTGTCTCAAGTGTGATGCTCATATCAACTTCTAAAAACAAAATTTTACAACTTTATACTGTTGTAATAAAAATAAGCATTTTAGAATTGTGTCTTCACAAGTTTACTTACTTTTTAGATACAAGTTTGAATCTCTAGAAATACCTTCTCCATGGTGTTGCATATACTCATTACATAAGTCTCAGTATCACTCATTGAATTGGATGGTTTGAGAGAAAATAAAAATTCAGATTAAAAATATTGAACAAATACAAGGAATCACGTCGTAAGTCTAGGTGTTGCAGTGGATTCATGGTAAATTCCATAAATATCTAATTTCCAAAAGTTAATCTTACTTACTGCAGAATATCCCTCATGCATTGTCTCAATGCAGTCAGCAATAAGATCTCTTGATATCAAAGAATATTTCATTCCAGATGATCCCTAGAATAATAATTATCCAATCATTAAAAAAAATCTTGTCAGCTGAATTTTAACAAAGATTTTGAGCTCCTGGGAGCACTTTAAAAATGAATTTGAATTCAAAAGATCTTAGTGATTTTTGTGTAGCATAGAAGTAACGAATATTGAAAATTTTCAATTTGCAACAGGTAGAAAACTGTATCATTACCATTGTTTCAGCATCACTGATGACAGGAGTAAAGCAAGTGAAAGCCTTCCCTAGCAAATGAAAATGAAATAAGATAATGGCTGGCAAAAAGAAACAAGAAACTAAAAATTTCAAAGTAGCAGTGTACACAGAACATCAAGTCTTGTCAAGAATTGAGAAGATTTGGTCCTTGATATCTTTCTTAGAGCTCATTGATTTATCTACAGTACCTTCAAGATAGATGCAATTACATGATAGTGAAAATGGTAAAAATTCTAGGAACATTTCCTACATATGAGTTTCTGCAAGAATGAATCTCACCTCCAAGCTTTTCAATTTCATCAATGGCAGTTTCAGCAAGCTCTCTGAAAGAAAATTTAAAAATTTTAAATGCACAAATCGCTTTGGATTCAGGTGATAAAATGCTATATAATGTTATTTTACACTTTCAAGCATTATCATAATAAATTTTCTTTTCACCTGAAATGATAGTTACAAGGTAATGCATTGCTGTATGGACATCCAATGGTTATTATCGGTTTTTTAAAATCGTCATCCTGCAAAAAGAAATGTCAATATTTGAAAGAAAAGATGAGAAATGATAAATCAATAAAAAAACTAAATGAATGCATCAACCAATCAATCAATCAATCAAAACCAATCAACCTATCAATCAATCAATCAATCAATCAATCAATCAATCAATCAATCAATCACCAAGCTGATAAATCAGTCAATAACTCACTTACTCATTCATTAAATCATCAAATCAATCAATCAAAATCACTCAATCATAAATCAATCAATCAATCAATAAATTACTTTGTTGCTCAATCAGTCAATCACTGACTCACTCAATAAATAAATAAATAAATCATTAATCAATCAATCAAATTTCAAGGAATCAATCAATCACTCAATCAATGAATCAACCAATCATCTGAACAAAGTTTGAAGTACCCTTTCTTTCTATACTGTTGCTCTTTTCCTTCCTTTCAATGTTTTTTGTAAAAAGTCATTATTGTACCACACAGACTTTGTATTACCATCCAACAATTAGAACTATTTTAAACAAAAAATGTACCTTGAAACCAGTTGCTCTCAGATGGCTCCTGCAACCTGTCTTTTTGAGCCAACTATCTTTGTTCTTTGGGTCACCACTGAAGTGTGTGCTTCTTTTCTGGAGGAAGCGAAAGCAAAATTATGGATTGCACAAGGTGCAGTACTCAGGTATACCAAGTTTGAGGAATGCCCTTTTTTGGTGAGATATCTGACTATTTTTCAAGAATTCATTTTTTGTCTTTTTTTTAATTAATCTTTTTTATTCAACTAAAATAGTTAATTTTTTTAATAAAAAAATGTTGTTTTCCTGTATGTTTGAATGTGTCATCTTTTACACTAAATGGTATGATCATATGAGAACATAACTGCTGCCTTTTATCTTCAACAAAACAAGGAATTCATGTTGTATTTTTAGGCATTTTTCTTGACCAGTTTACTCACACTAGGCCTACTATTTAATTTCAAAAGTGCAATATTGATCAAAATTCAGCAAAATTCATTTCCAGTCAAAGACAAATGATCAGTATTATCTAGATAGAATCTGGACATCAAAACTGCTAAGAAGATTTAAATATACCTTCAAGGATTCGTTATTCATCTTGGTACTTTCTTGTGGGACCGTACTTTCTTGTGGGGCCCTCTATCTGGGGCAACTCTGTGGAGCTATTCTTCTGTGCCAGTCTGTGCCACCCTCCTCCAATGTTTTGCTTTGCTGCGCTTCCTGTTGCCTCGATTTCATTTTGAACATGCTCCTCCGCACATCATCACCACATCATCAGCGTTCGCAGCGTTCGTCTAGAAATGGAGCACAAAATTGAAACTAAAAGAGATTTGAAATGGCATTGGGAGGGGTGGGGGGGGGAGCGCAAAACAGGCGTCATTTCAAAGGAACTCTTCATCAGAGACCCCAAAAGTGCAACGGACTGTTGCTATCAAGTTATATGTGCTTGACGATACTTTTTATCTAACTGCAGCTGCAATGCAGTCCAATTAGTAAAAATTGTTGCCTTTCTCATTTCATATTTCATCTTTTTTTCGAAGATATTACCAGCGTCAATGAATCACTCTAATTCCCAAATTTGGTGTTTTCCCTTTACTAGCCTTTAGTTTTTTCCCGTTTTTTCTCGAAAACAGAAGGGGGTTATGAGACCCAACGACCAAGTCACTGAAGGAGAGCTGGGGAACTTGATAACGTAGAAATGAGCTTACGTCTTGATCAAAATCACTTATACCTACGCTTTTGATTGGGGTTTTGGGGGCTATTTTGAAAGGGGGTTGAAAGAAGGGTGTCGTGAGACGCTGTGAAGGAGGTATCCCTGCGAGGGTGATAGCTTCCTCTTTTCACACACAATCAAGGATCAAGTGACCGAAGGAAAGAGGAAGAATTTCGAAATAAGAATGCAAGCCTGATAAAAAGCGCTTATATCTCCAATTTTATTGGGGTTTTGGGGGCTATTTTGAAGAAGGTTGGAAAGAAAAGGGTAATGAGGACGCTGTGAAGGAGGTATCCCTGCGAGGGCGGTTGCTCCCTCCTTTTCACACACAGTCAAGGATCAAGTGACTGAAGGAAAGAGGAGGAATTTCGAAATGAGAATGCAAGCCTGATAAAAAGCGCTTATATCTCCAATTTTATTGCTTTGATACTCAGAAGAAGCATATCATTATTTGCAAAAGACATCTGCCAACATGCCTGCTGTGAAAGGAGAAGGAATGCGTGGCCTGTCTGTCTTCATTTCAGACATTAGAGGATGTGAGTATGGCGAGGTCGGGTTAGGCCTACGCCTGCCTCCATGGCGGAATATGCAGAAAGCTCAATCCTTTGGGCATTTTTGCGACAACCCTCCATCATGATTACATCTCAAAACTGCACAAATTGA
>REGM01000243.1:165704-181281 GCA_004194415.1 Aurelia aurita | reverse complement strand
ATATTTTGCTCCTTGTAAATTCAAGTTTTTAACCTTGCACAAATGCTTGAAGAATTATTGGATGTTAACATATGCAACGCCTGTACTGTATATAACTTAAAGCTTTATAAAGGCACCCAGAGACCTTTTGTTTTGTAGAATTTATGCTTTGTCATTAAGAAATTTTATGGGTCACATGGCTTGAAACCAGGGATTCTGCAGCTAACAATAAGAAATGAAATAGAATTAACTAATCCCATCAAAGGGTATATACTTATCCAATTTATGGCAAAGAGGTCTCAAAGGTTGAGGTCATTTCCTTTGATTTAACCCATATCACCAGAGAGCTTACTGGGCTGAAACATGATCAAACCAGTGAGTGGTTTTGTGGTTTTATTCAACTACAGTATGACGAAATAATGAATAGACTGTTACTAAACAGAGCTCCCAAATAATCATCTGTTTTATGTTGCCTATTTAGATCATGTTTACATTGTACTGGTACAACTTTAGATCCATGACAAAAGTGTAACGGATCGGCCTCCCGTTTACACGGTTCCTGGTAATCAGTAACAGTTTTGTGCCTTGGATCTATAGAATAATTTTGTTCTGGAGCAATGTAATTACTCTTGAACTGTAACAACTTTTGTAAGGGATCAAAACTGTACCAATAGAGTGTATGTGGTCTAAGCCACTTGATAACCATTCTTATTATAGATTACTTTTGTTTCCTGTAATTCTTTTTTTTTATCTTGATATGTCCATCAGCTTTGAGCAGGAGTTAAAACGTAAATGTTTTAAATTTTAGGCAAATCCAAAGAAGCCGAAATGAAAAGGATCAACAAAGAATTAGCCAACATCAGATCCAAGTTCAAAGGTGAGGTTTTTTAAGGTCTTTTTTTAATTTAAGAATGGAAATTAATGAGCTTTGAAAATTGCAAGCATGAAAGAAGAGGAATATTCTTGCTTCAATCTGTGTTTGATTGATGTCAACTGTCTACCTCGAAATCTAAAAAATATGAGGATTTTGAGCAGGATTATAGTATCAAACGTCAGGATATACTGATAGAAATATATCTTGATTGTTGGTAAGGGTCTGTCAGCAAATGTACATCTGTAAATAGCTGTAAAACGTCTTCATCTCCCTGATTGATTGATTGATTGATTGATTGATTAATTGATTGGTTTGTGAAAGCAGTCTATCCCCATCTTTTCTGATTTTTTTATTTAAATTATTTCTATAATGGACAAAACTAAATTTGCAATGTCCTCTAAAATGCTACAGTATGCATCAGTCAAAAAATTCAAGACCTGTGATAGCTTTAATGCTTCGTTGAAAAACGCAATGAAACAATTTCCAACTTGTTTCTAGGTGACAAGCAGTTAGATGGTTATCAGAAGAAGAAATATGTCTGCAAATTATTGTTCATCTTTTTGCTTGGAAATGATATTGACTTTGGACACATGGAGGCAGTCAATTTACTTTCATCCAATAAATACACTGAGAAGCAAATTGTGAGTATAACGAAAAGTTAACGAGTAGATAATTGGTTGATTGATTAATTTATTGATTGATTTATTGATTGATCAGTTGTTCTGATGACTGGACGATTTACATAAATTAAACTTTAACACTATTTAGGACCAATCATTAAGCTTTTCACAGTTAGCCACTACTCTTCTTCATGTTACGTTTTGTAGATATTTCCCATGTTTTGTTCTCAAAGCGGCTCAGACTAGATAAGCTTTGCTTTTTCTGAGTTGTATAAGTTATACGTTGTATTTAGTATTTCTTATAAACAAAGTTTGAATTGAATATATTTTGGCTATTTTGCTGAGGAGAATATTGTAATGTCTGTCTCAAATTAGATGTCATGTGAAAATGTCCACGAATGAAAACAATTGAATTGTTTTGCATTCTATGTAATTTGGCGTTGTCGCAAATTTCATGTGACATCTAATTTGAGACAGACTGTCATTAGAAACAGAGTTACGAGTAACAATGATAGATACAGTAGATTCATTGCTTTTCTTATGGTTGATTTTGATACCAATTTATGAATGCAATGTTACCATGATGTTATATTTGCAATAATTTTCAGGTGGTTTAAATTTTCTTATAAGTGCACAGCAAAGAAAAGATGCCATGAGCCAGTTTTGTGTTAGGCACTTACTTGATTGATTTGAGTTCCTGGTCCTAATTTGAGTTCCATTTGCTAAAACTAACTGCAAAACCACTGCATATCGACAAGCAAGAATTGCAGATTACAGTACAAATCTGTGAACAGTTAGTTGCTGTCACAGGCTAGCAGTTTATTGTTTGCAGTTCTTTATTCTTTGTACATTTCTTTTAGGGCTACTTGTTCATATCAGTCTTAATCGGAGCAAGCAGTGATTTGATGCGATTGATCATCCAGAGTATCAAGAATGATCTTGTCAGCAGAAATCCTATCTTTGTGAGCCTCGCTATGCAATGTATTGCAAATATTGGAGGACAAGACATGCTTGAAAGTGTGGGGCAGGATGTTCCAAAGCTCCTTATTTCAGGGTAAAATTTTCTGCCTTCTTTTGATGCTTGAAATTTCCTGGTTTTATAGGATCCTGAAGAGAGTTGGCAAACATTCCTCATTTTTCAGAACACATTGGTCTTTTTCGTCATGGATAAGTTTTCACAGTGTTTCATCTTGATACTTTTCAAATGGGAAACCTAATCATATATATTCATTTCTGTCTATTCTTCATTAGTTTGCTTGATTTCACAAACCCCGTACTTTAAGCTTCAATAGAAATTATATCTCCAAAGCTTGAGCTTTCTGTTTGCTACAAGACCAAATAACAAGCTGTTTTCAGCTGTAGATATTTGCATAGGATTCTGATCAGTTTGCTACGAAGGTGAACTTCCCACTAAGGACGTATTGTTCAGAAATCAGGTAACTTGTGAAATTGATTTACATCAAGATTTATGGTCACCATAAAACCAGGTCACCTGATTGGGTAACATGACATTTATGCATTCAAGACATTCTTCAAAACATTAAAACTTCAAAGTTTTGACCTGACCTGACATTTTATTATGGATTATTGGCAGGAAATTGTAGCTTGGATTTTAATGAATAATTAATCAACCAGTTTAATTGAGATTATGATTTCAATTGATGCTCAAAGTTGTTGATATGCAAACTGGAAAAATCTAGATCCTNATAGGATTCTGATCAGTTTGCTACGAAGGTGAACTTCCCACTAAGGACGTATTGTTCAGAAATCAGGTAACTTGTGAAATTGATTTACATCAAGATTTATGGTCACCATAAAACCAGGTCACCTGATTGGGTAACATGACATTTATGCATTCAAGACATTCTTCAAAACATTAAAACTTCAAAGTTTTGACCTGACCTGACATTTTATTATGGATTATTGGCAGGAAATTGTAGCTTGGATTTTAATGAATAATTAATCAACCAGTTTAATTGAGATTATGATTTCAATTGATGCTCAAAGTTGTTGATATGCAAACTGGAAAAATCTAGATCCTAGATAGAGTTTTAGATGTATTATGATGGATGTTTTTTACAACAAATCCTTGTTTTCTTTCAATATTCAAGTTTTTGTACAAGAAAAGATTGTTGATATGCAAACTGGAAAATCTAGATCCTAGATAGAGTTTTAGATGTATTAAGATGGATGTTTTTGACAACAAATCCTTGTTTTCTTTCAATATTCAAGTTTTTGTACAAGAAAAGATTGTTGATATGCAAACTGGAAAATCTAGATCCTAGATAGAGTTTTAGATGTATTAAGATGGATGTTTTTGACAACATATCCTTGTTTTCTTTCAATATTCAAGTTTTTGTACAAGAAAGGATTGTTGATATGCAAACTGGAAACATGAAAAAGAAATCTATCTGCTAAATAGAGTTGAGATAAATTAAGATGGATGGTCAGACAATAATTTTCTTTCATTCATTCAAATTTTTAACCAGGCAGTAGCATTTATACATCAGGGATTGTATAGAAACATGACCAAAGTAGTATGTTTATTAAGATAATTTGGAAAAGGGTCTGGCCACCCATGGTCAAATTTTATAGCTTTGCTTTTTCAAAGGTGGGGGGGCTAGGATTTACGGTACAGACATGCTTTACAAAACATTGTAGGCTAGGGCATGACAAAATATTTTCCTTCCTGCGACCGGACAAAAAGTGATTCTTAAATTTCCTGCAAGAATAGAAAAGTGAAAATATCCATCTTTCTTGAAAAGAGGTCAGGTTCCAAAGATAACTATGCAATAATGTGAAGCCGGTTATGTAAATGCGATTAAGGCACCAAGAAAGATAAATTCCTATGAAATTGGGACCTATGAAGTTGGGACCCCATAAAAGGAACAATTTATGATATCTAAAAGGCATCAGGGAAAATCTAGTTCTTTGATGATCTTGTATTTGTTGTATATCCCGTCAAAAAGCAATATGAATACAAATTGTACTTGGGACACAATCTATGTTAGGTAACTTTTGCCTGACGTTATAAGTTATTTGCGTTATTGTGAAAATATGAGAAACAGAGCATGCCACATGAAAAAGGATATATTTTGAAAAAATTCCTGCGGGACATTATGAATTGAAAATTTCCTGTGACCGCATGGTCGGGTGGGTTTTCATGCCCTGTGTGGGCATATCTAGGTATCCAGTAAATAACGAAATGATCTCTTCTTTAGGGAATCAAGCGATTCGGTGAAACAATGTGCAGCTCTTTGTTTGTTGAAACTCTTCAGGATAAACGAGAGTGTTGTACCAAGAACTGCAGAATGGGCATCAAGAATTTGCCAAATGCTCAATGATCCCAATCTTGTAAGTCATTATATTTTTGGCTGTATTTGGATATTCTCGTGAGTTAATATTCTCGAACTGGATCTTGGTTTGGACTTCTTAGAGGCCCTTTACATGAGAAACTCGTGCCGGTCTGAAATTTCAGATCGGTTTGAAATGTTGGAATGTCTTCTATTTTGCGTTGCGTTTACATGGGATTTCAAACCGGTCTGAAATGATCTTAGGAGTTACATTGTGCATGCGTTGATAGCAAACAACGTTCATAATTTTGAACTGATAACAAACACGACTGTTTGCTTGATGCAAAGTTTATAAGTTTATGTAGGAAATAGATATCAGGGAATAAATGAACATCTGATTTCAAACCGGTCTGAAATGATCTTTAGAGTTACATTGCGCATGCGTTGATAGCAAACAATGTTCATAATTTTGAACTGATAACAAACACGACTGTTTGCTTGATGCAAAGTTTATAAGTTTATGTAGGAAATAGATATCAGGGAATAAATGAACATCTGATTTCAAACCGGTCTGAAATGATCTTTAGAGTTACATTGTGCATGCGTTGATAGCAAACAATGTTCATAATTTTGAACTGATAACAAACACGACTGTTTGCTTGATGCAAAGTTTATAAGTTTATGTAGGAAATAGATATCAGGGAATAAATGAACATCTGATTTCAAACCGGTCTGAAATGATCTTTAGAGTTACATTGTGCATGCGTTGATAGCAAACAACGTTCATAATTTTGAACTGATAACAAACACGACTGTTTGCTTGATGCAAAGTTTATAAGTTTATGTAGGAAATAGATATCAGGGAATAAATGAACATCTGATTTCAAACCGGTCTGAAATGATCTTTAGAGTTACATTGCGCATGCGTTGATAGCAAACAATGTTCATAATTTTGAACTGATAACAAACACGACTGTTTGCTTGATGCAAAGTTTATAAGTTTATGTAGGAAATAGATATCAGGGAATAAATGAACATCTGATTTCAAACCGGTCTGAAATGATCTTTAGAGTTACATTGTGCATGCGTTGATAGCAAACAATGTTCATAATTTTGAACTGATAACAAACACGACTGTTTGCTTGATGCAAAGTTTATAAGTTTATGTAGGAAATAGATATCAGGGAATAAATGAACATCTGATTTCAAACCGGTCTGAAATGATCTTTAGAGTTACATTGTGCATGCGTTGATAGCAAACAACGTTCATACTTTTGAACTGATAACAAACACGATTGGGACTGTTTGTTTGATGCAAAGTTTATAAGTTTATGTAGGAAATAGATATCAGGGAATAAATGAACAGCTGATTTCAAACCGGTCTGAAATGATCTTTAGAGTTACATTGTGCATGCGTTGATAGCAAACAACGTTCATAATTTTGAACTGATAACAAACACGATTGGGACTGTTTGTTTGATGCAAAGTTTATAAGTTTATGTAGGAAATAGATATCAGGGAATAAATGAACAGCTGATTTCAAACCGGTCTGAAATGATCTTTAGAGTTACATTGTGCATGCGTTGATAGCAAACAACGTTCATAATTTTGAACTGATAACAAACACGATTGGGACTGTTTGTTTGATGCAAAGTTTATAAGTTTATGTAGGAAATAGATATCAGGGAATAAATGAACAGCTGATTTCAAACCGGTCTGAAATGATCTTTAGAGTTACATTGTGCATGCGTTGATAGCAAACAACGTTCATAATTTTGAACTGATAACAAACACGATTGGGACTGTTTGTTTGATGCAAAGTTTATAAGTTTATGTAGGAAATAGATATCAGGGAATAAATGAACAGCTGATTTCAAACCGGTCTGAAATGATCTTTAGAGTTACATTGTGCATGCGTTGATAGCAAACAACGTTCATAATTTTGAACTGATAACAAACACGATTGGGACTGTTTGTTTGATGCAAAGTTTATAAGTTTATGTAGGAAATAGATATCAGGGAATAAATGAACAGCTGATTTCAAACCGGTCTGAAATGATCTTTAGAGTTACATTGTGCATGCGTTGATAGCAAACAACGTTCATACTTTTGAACTGATAACAAACACGATTGGGACTGTTTGTTTGATGCAAAGTTTATAAGTTTATGTAGGAAATAGATATCAGGGAATAAATGAACAGCTGATTTCAAACCGGTCTGAAATGATCTTTAGAGTTACATTGTGCATGCGTTGATAGCAAACAACGTTCATACTTTTGAACTGATAACAAACACGATTGGGACTGTTTGTTTGATGCAAAGTTTATAAGTTTATGTAGGAAATAGATATCAGGGAATAAATGAACAGCTGATTTCAAACCGGTCTGAAATGATCTTTAGAGTTACATTGTGCATGCGTTGATAGCAAACAACGTTCATACTTTTGAACTGATAACAAACACGATTGGGACTGTTTGTTTGATGCAAAGTTTATAAGTTTATGTAGGAAATAGATATCAGGGAATAAATGAACAGCTGATTTCAAACCGGTCTGAAATGATCTTTAGAGTTACATTGCGCATGCGTTGATAACAAACAACGTTCATACTTTTGAACTGATAACAAACACGATTGGGACTGTTTGTTTGATGCAAAGTTTATAAGTTTATGTAGGAAATAGATATCAGGGAATAAATGAACAGCTGATTTCAAACCGGTCTGAAATGATCTTTAGAGTTACATTGCGCATGCGTTGATAACAAACAACGTTCATACTTTTGAACTGATAACAAACACGATTGGGACTGTTTGTTTGATGCAAAGTTTATAAGTTTATGTAGGAAATAGATATCAGGGAATAAATGAACAGCTGATTTCAAACCGGTCTGAAATGATCTTTAGAGTTACATTGCGCATGCGTTGATAACAAACAACGTTCATACTTTTGAACTGATAACAAACACGACTGTTTGTTTGATGCAAAGTTTATAAGTTTATGTAGGAAATAGATATCAGGGAATAAATGAACAGCTGATTTCAAACCGGTCTGAAATGATCTTTAGAGTTACATTGTGCATGCGTTGATAGCAAACAACTACCATAGTTTTGAACTGATAACAAACACGACTGTTTGTTTGATGCAAAGTTTATAAGTTTATGTAGGAAATAGATATCAGGGAATAAATGAACATTTAAAGACTTACACAACATCCTGCAGTCTTGGACTCAACTCATGAACAATATTAGAAACTTGATTCATTAACCACAGCACTAATTATTTCCTTGCATTTCATGTCAGAGGGCTCCCAATAGACACTGTTCTTGTAGGTGGAGCCCTAACTTACCCTAACTAACCCTAGCTAACCCTAACTTACCTTAACTAACCATAAAAACGCTTTTCTGAAACTAACCCTGAAACTAACCCTAACCCTTACCGTATGACATACAACAACAACACCAAATAGGTTATGGCATTTAGTGTCCACCGTTCTTGTAGTTCTCCTTTTCAGCTGTCTTTTCAGATCTGAAATTTCAGACCGGCACGAGGTTCTCATGTAAAGGGCCCCTTAGCTAGACTCAATACATGTCGTAGTTTCGCTCTTTGACTGAACTGATAACGCTAAAACTACTGCAGCTCTAGGGAAATAAGGCCCTCACTGCAGCGACAACAACAACAGCAATTCAATGAGAGGAGATGAGCGTAAGTTGAGGGCCTTATGCAGTGAGGCTACCCCTTAGCTATCTATTTTGTAGATTAAGAGCTTCATTTTGCGCCTCTACACTCACACATTTCTAAGGCCATAATTATATGTTTTTGGAGATGTATCGTCATCATTATTATCATTATTATCATCATTACCAACAGGGTGTTGTAACTGCTGCTTCAAGCTTGATCAGAGAGCTTGTTCAGAAAGATCCTGATGATTATCAAGGTTGCGTGAATTTAGCAATATCAAGGCTTGCAAGGGTACGTTTCTTTCCTTTTAATTCAGATATAGCTGGTACATGAATAGACTGACTACATGAGTCTCAGTTTTCCGCATTGAACTGGATGATGATGATTATGGCTTCAAACTGAGACTCATCACAATATGACAATACAGCTTCGAAACAGAGACTACTTAAAGGCCTAATGCGCCGCATTTTGGGCGCATCCAATCAAATCTCAACTTTCTTAATAAGGTTAGACCACGTGCCTATTCTTAGCGTTTGATTGGCTGATTAGATCAAAGTTCGACTTTTCGAAGCTAAGCGACGTTCGAAGCTACGTTCAAAGCGACGTTCGACTTTTCTTTCGACGTTCGAAGGATAGAAGGCATTCAATTTTTTCTTCAGATTTTAGTCTCTGTTCAGAATCTGTTTGGTCGTGAGTCCTTGTATGAGCGAAAATAGAAACATCAGATTAAAAACATTGAACGAATACAAGGAATCCCGTCGTAAGTCTAGTAAATGAATAGCGTTCGTATTTTAAAAAACATACTCCATGAACCTATCAACAAATTTATGAAAATCCCAACCTCTCATGGGACTCAACTTATTTTTGCGTGATTTTACTCTTAATTCCAGAAACAATATTTTTGCACTGAAAAGAATGGCCAAGAATCTAATTCAATGATCTGTCGAAAATGGTCAAAAACCTGATAGAGCCAAGCATTATTTCAATTTCTTTTAGAGTAAATGATAGTTGAGTGATAAGTGTTCTGTTCTCAATGAATACTTGAGCAATTAACTGATTTATTGATTAGCTGATTATCCGATTCCCTGCTTGATTCATTAATTGATGATTTAATGATCCAGTGAAAGTGGTTAGGTGGTTGATGTACTGATCTTGGATTGATTTACTGATCTTGGATTGATTTACTGACTGAGTAGTTGGCTGATTTGTTGTTTGATTGACCGATTATTGATTCATTGATTGATGATTTAATGATCCAGTGGAAGTGGTTAGGTGGTTGATGTACTGATCTTGGATTGATCTACTAACTGAGTAGTTGACTGATTTGTTGTTTGATTGACCGATTATTGATTCATTGATTGCAGATTGTAACATCCTCATACACGGATCTTCAAGATTACACATATTACTTCGTACCTGCACCCTGGCTGTCTGTCAAACTTCTAAGACTGCTTCAGTACTACCCACCTCCAGGTTAGTTATTTGATATTTTTGCCTACTTCTTCCATAATTTAGAATGCCGATGAAATTTAAAATAAATGCCCTGTTATGTGTTATAAATGTTTCCTATTAACGAGGTTAGAAAATATCAGTTGTTGTGTTTCCTAAAGCCTGATTATTTTGCTCTTTCGAATTGCAGAAGACGCTGCGCAAATGAGCAAACTCACAGAGTGCCTTGACACAATTCTCAATAAAGCACAAGTAAGTCAAAGAACAGATTTTCTCTATGATGTTGTATTTTTCAAATTTCGAACTACTGAGCTTTTGCATTTTTCGTGGAACTGGTTATTTCTTTAATTTTCACTAAAGCGATTCTTGTCTGTAAGTCTTTAATGTGATTTTAACTGGTAGATTATTTAATGGATTATTTAATTGATTATTTAATTGATTGATTAAATGCACACAACCAGTGTGCAGCTTATTGACCATAAGCCTAAAGATGTTCAACCCTCTTGTAATCTCTGATACCTCTGCAAAAACAAACTATTCTATAACTATAACTATTTTCTGTATGTAGGCTAAGAGCCTGTTACAGATCTCTGGAGTGACTTCACCCCGGACAGACCATAATATCACACCGACAGTCCACTCCCGTCAGAATGGCCAAAACTCGCCAACACTTTGTCTTAAATACAAATTGAACTGTCGGGAAAAACATTCTGTCCTGGCCAAAGCCACCCCACTACGCATCTTACATTCTCAAGAATGATGTTGTTGTCTTTAAACTTTTGAAAAAATGTCTTCTGTACAACAGGAATATTTTTTGTCCCCAAATAGATCGTCTAGCAGGTTCTTGAACGAATTCAGTGTGCCTGCATTCACTATGTCATGTGGTAGCTTATTCCATATTCTATGCTGGCTTTGTTCAGTTTCGCACAGACTTTAACTGCGGTACATTTTCAACGCAGGCAATGAACATTTTAATCAAAAATCTATCTTTTTAGTAAACCTACATTGCTATTTTCAATCTCTCATTTTCCAGGAGCCACCAAAATCGAAAAAAGTTCAGCATTCTAACTCAAAAAATTCTGTTCTGTTGGAAGCAATCAGTCTTATTATTCATATGGACAAGTAAGTATAATTTTTAACTTTAAATGTCTATTGTGTTAATATTTGACATTCTGTGATTTTCGCGATCATTTGTTATAATGGCTTTTAAAATCTGGTGGCTCTAGAAGTGGCAGCGCACATGCTAAACTTGGGATGTAAAACTTTTCTTCTAGCCTGGCTTTGACATAATTATTTTGAATTTGTAAGAAGGTATTCCTATCAATAAATCATTAATTTAAGAGAAATCTTTCACCAATGTTAAATTGTCATGATCAGGCTTCTACCTATGATAAATAAGCCTGTGTACAACGGTTTTTAGCATTTTTTTTAGAGCAGGAGGATGTTTCCACAAATTTTCGATTCCTTAAAAGTCATAGAGGTACTATTCTAATATTCATGCTGAGATTAGCTGTGTTACTTCTTTCCTTTTAGCGATCAGCATCTCCTGATACGAGCTTGCAATCAACTAGGTCAATATCTTACTCATCGGGAAACAAATTTGAGGTAAATCGTACCATCTAATATTCATTGTTTAATTCTTTAATCGGAAGCTCGATTCTTTATGATTGAAAATAAACTCAGATTGCTGATGAGGCCTCAGAAGTGAGGCGAAAGCTTCAACACTATCAAACAATGTAAATGTATCGAGTGTTTTAGAATAAATGGCAAGTAAAAAAACAAAATATTGTTTAGGATATAACACTCAGGATCGAATCAGAGCTTTAGCAGATTCTGCTAACAGAAAATAGAAAATAGAACTATTGTCAGTTTAAGATGATGAGCTGTCCCTACCTCAAGGAATTTTTTTAGAAATACTGTTTTCCGGCATTAACAATGTAAATAGTTTTGAACAACAGACACATGGTTATGGATCATCAAAAGTCGAGCAAAAGAATCGAGCAAAAACGATATACACCTGAAAATTAGGGAAAGTTATCAAGTTTCGTTTCCTGTCACTGTTTTAATTGCTCGTTATTGGTGTACGTATTCAGAAGAAACTTTAGTTTCAGGTATTTAGCATCTTAGAAAATAGTCTATAGTTATGAGAGGCTATTTTAAAAGCGGTTGCATACGATTTAAGTGTTGCAATCTTTTAATCGTAGATACTTAGCTCTGGAGAGCTTATGCAACATGTCAAACTCTGAATTTTCTGCTGATGCAGTTAGGAAGCACCAGGAAACTGTCATCCAAGCACTAAAGGTTTGGTTTTGATCTTTCTGTTTTGAAATGTCAATCGCAGTTAGTTTATATTTATAAAATTAAATAACTGAAAGTAGATTACCATGCCGTGATTCCTTGTCCTGTCTTGTTGATATGTCTTGTTCTTTATTTGAGCGGTCTTGTTCTTTATTCTAAATCTGAATCAAACCGTTGGCCTAACTGTTGGCCTCACTTCTTTGGACGTTGAAATTTTGAATTTGAATTCGTAAATGAGTCCAGCCTCGGTTTCGACTCAATCTTACCTCCGCAATTTCAATTTCCGCATCGCAGCTTTGTATCTTAAAGATTCCTGTTTTCTACAAGGAGAAGCTCAGCATACATGATAAGTTCTAGTTAGTAATTACTGTCTCTAGTTAAAGAAGCCAATGGGTAATGTTTATTTAGTTGAAATTTCAGCTTGAAGGCAAATAAAAGCAACCGTATTATAGGCCCTTTCATGATCATGTTATCTTTCTTTGCATGAAGTAACAACATGGAATGTTGTTCTAATAATACATGCTAAGGTTTACATGGCGTTCTGTGCATGATGTAAGCAGCAATGCGAAGATTGCCATTTACAAACTTCTCCAGTTTGATTCCAAAAAATGGAGCGTGCAAGGTTTATGTAGCATGTGCTCCAGTTCATACATTGAAGTGAATGGACTGGATGTAACGCTGGCTAGGTTGATGAGCTACTGATCTTAATTTTGTCTGATCAAATTGATTATCATCTTTACGCAGAATGAACTAGATGTCAGTGTAAGGCAGCGTGCAGTTGATTTGTTGTATGCAATGTGTGATAGTTCGAATGCAATTGAAATTGTCACGGAGATGTTGGACTACCTGAAACATGCTGTTTATTCAATCAGGGAAGAATTGGTAAGTTTTCTCTTGCTACTCATTTACCTTGAGTCGTGTAGGTAGAATTTTTCAACAAAACTCCTACGGTAAAGCAAAACTTGAAGCAGAAAGCTGTCCCAATTCTTTGGAGCAGTGGCCCTTTTTCTACAATAGATCTTTTCTACAAGTTTAAATGTCGAGTTATAGTGTATTTTATTTACTTACATCCATAAATTAGCTGTCGTAATGTTACAATGTCACGTTCGCCATTGGAAAGGAATTTAATAGAAAATTGATCTTGTGATCAACTATTTTTAGAGGATGCAAAATGAGTCTATCTCATAGGAACCGCTTGTGTTGCTATTAAAAAGAAAGAAATGACTCCTTTGCTCAGCTCTTAGAAGTAGAGTATCTTGTGCCGGAAGTAAACTATTTTCTGTCGCCTGATGGTCACCCAGAACTTGCTCAATGTCCGCCAATGTATTTGAGTGTTTTTATTTTCACTCTACAGGTGCTGAAGATTGCAATTCTTGCGGAGAAATATGCGACAGATTATTCTTGGTATGTCGACACAATACTTGAGCTTATCAGAGTTGGTGGAGATTTTGTTGGTGAAGAGGTAAGCCTTTAATTAAAAAATCCAAACACTCGAGTTAGTTATTAGACATTTTTCTGTTTTCAAGTTTCACCAAAAAATGGCGCAAATTAAAGATAGTTCATGTGTTGAAACATCATTTGCAGACACCTTATCAGGCATAGCTGGTTTAACGAAATGCTAAAGGAACTTTTCAACCATATTGTCAACCATATAATCAAACTTTGCAATTCTTTAAATGCCTAAGCTATGGGGACATGACATGACACACTTAACAAGGTGAAAATGGGGGCAAGATTGAGAAAGCTTTTGCTAACACATACCCGATTTAGAAGAAAACACACAGTGATTTTCAATGCTATCAGCACGTTTTATACCACGCGAAGACCGCTCAATTTGATTTCCTCCTTCATTCTAAAGGTCTGGTATCGCGTGATTCAAGTAATCATTAACAGAGATGACATTCAAGGATATTCTGCAAAGACAGTTTTCGAAGCATTACAGCTTCCTGATTGTCATGAAAATATGATCAAAGTCGGTGGATATATTCTTGGTGAATTTGGTAACTTGATTGCGGGAGACCCGAGATCAAGGTATTTGTAATTTAGCTTTGTTATTATTGTCAAGACATCGTTAATGTTATTGCCAGCTGGTTAGAAGTAAGGAAGTACGAGAGACAGAGGAGGGTTCAGTAAAGAGAGTGACCCAGAAAACTTTTGAAATTCTCCAAAATTGGGTTATACTACTGATCATAATAGATTTTTCTTGTTGTGAACTTATGTCTTCGACAATGACAAAGACCGAATTTATTTTAGAATAAATGATGTAGTTTTACTCCCGCGTGAAGGAGCAGATGAACTCATAGCTTGAATACCTAACTTTCAGCAATAGTTGC
This sequence comes from Aurelia aurita, assembly GCA_004194415.1. Taxonomy (NCBI): domain Eukaryota; kingdom Metazoa; phylum Cnidaria; class Scyphozoa; order Semaeostomeae; family Ulmaridae; genus Aurelia; species Aurelia aurita. Next base: position 166,759 of record REGM01000243.1, on the reverse strand, counting down.
ACAGCATTTTTTCAATTTCGTTTCAATTCGTACTGTCGTTAAGATACTATATCTTGCGATTTCATAGAAAGTTGGAGTCTGACATGCTTGGGAACTTTTTTCAACCGCCAAAGAACGTCATTTGGCTTGTTTTCAGTGAATACTGGTTATTGAAAGTATCTTATTGTCATTTAGTTGAAATTGTATTTCCTTCATTTTTAGCCCGATGGTTCAATTCCAACTACTCCATGGCAAATTCCCATTGTCGACTGTCCCAACGAAAGCGCTTCTTCTATCTGCATACATCAAATTCATCAATTTATTTCCAGAAATCAAACATTATATTCAAGAGGTATGCTTTTTAATTGTTGTTTACGCTATTTTCTTTGCATCTTTCAGATTATCACTTGGAAAGGATTTCGTTAAATTTGGTAAAAATACTGAATACATACGCATTAAGCCTTTGGAAATCACCCTTGCTTTTTATAATTTGATTTTTTAAATGCATTGCAAGGCAATAAGACTCTTCCTACATGCAGCCAATTCTTTGTAAAATTCCTCTCAAACTTGTGGAAGGCTGTAGGTAATTGCAACATAAATGAACCTCGGAAAAGACTTTCATTGATATAGACATCAGTTCTTATTACTATATGGGACAAAATGTGACTATCTCGTCAAAGACTGCAGACCTCCACCAAGAGTGATTCCCGGTCTCGCCACAATGTTGTATTTAGGCGCAGGATAAGAAATTGGAGTCGTATATATTAGCGTCACAGTTGTTGTCGTTGTCTTAGATTTAGAATAGTATTACAACTTGAAATCTTGCTTAAAGGAGCTCTGTCTCGCAGCTGATTGGTTTAGAGAACAAAGCCTCGCAGGTGATTGGTTTAGAGAACAAAGCTTAGACAAAGGAAAGGAGCTAGAGCCCAGACTCTTTGACTTTTTCGCATGATAAAAATGCAGTTCAATTCGTGAAATGATCTCTTTCCAATTGTTTTCTGTTAATCCTGCCATAGCAATTTTTAATCCCCTCTTACAATCTCAGCCAATTATGATCGAGACAGATGTCCTTTAAA
>REGM01000243.1:142692-161715 GCA_004194415.1 Aurelia aurita | reverse complement strand
CACTCATATCAAATGTGAGAGGTTACCAAAGGTTTTCCATTTATTTAGCTAACACAAGTTTTGATGTTAATTTCGATGTGTTTATATGATATCGCTCTCTTTTTAGATTTGTATGCAAGAATAATGGAGTTTTATATGAAAATGAATTGATACAAATTGGAATAAAATCAGAGTATCAGATCATGAAAGGTAAGTCGTCAATAAGTTTATGATTTTGTTCAAATTGAGTCTTCTTTTTGCTTTGAAACAGCAAAGCAACTCTCTTCTAGCTATTATTCCATGATCATAAATTAATTTATCCACAGCACAAAAGGAAACAATAAGTAGCTTTGTTAAGAATCGAAGATTGCTGCCCCTACTAGGAATTCAAATGAAGCGTACTTGTAGAATATTATAAAAGCCCTAATGAAATTTGGCATTGTCACAGGTCGATAGCAAGTTTCTCTATACGTTTTCCCTCCCGCCGCTCCCCAACCCTTTAAATGATGTTGGAAAGTTTGGAATTTCACGGTTATTAGTATCTTGTGGCCTAGGAACAATCTTGTTAGACTGACCTTACTACTACCTGCGTACTTGAGTACTTTTTGTAGTTAATAAATAAAATTATTTTCGTTTGAATGAAATGAATAAGAAAATCATTATTCATGACTTTTAAAAATGAAAGACAGAAATTTAAAGAGCACAGTGATCATTTTAAGGATGTTTGGTTAGTATTGGAAAGAGATACCCCCAAACGATTTTAAAGGCTTCACTAAAGCAACAGTTTCAAGTAAGATGTACTTCGTATGGTACCATCAAAATTAAACGACAAAATGATAAGTTTCAAGTAAAGTTCTTAAAGAATATTTGTTGTGAAGGAATCTCTCTGTGTACAATCATGATAATTTTCCTTTTCCAGGACACATCAATATTTTCTATGGCAACAAAACATCTTATTCGTTAACTGGATTCTCGACAGTTCTTCATATGAGTGATGATTTGAGTTCGGGTATCCTTTCTTGTTATGAAATAAAGTTCCTGTCATAAAGTTCCTTGACATAAAGCTCCTTTCATAAAGTCGCTTTCAGGAAGGAACTTTGACATGCACCACTGTGTGCACCATTGCTTCTTTTTGTAAGGTAAAAGGTTTAGAAATGTGAAGCACGATTAAGATTAATATCAGCGAAATTAAAAAATTCCGTCGTGAGATTTTGTTTCCTAAATCTTTCAGTTGATCCCATGTCTTGTGCAACCAGTTGTAATTTGGCAATTTTGTTTTCGTGACAATTGTTTCTAAGACACGCAATTATCCAACAGTTGAACTAAACATTGTTACCTCAAATATTTCGCTGCCCATCGTCAGCCTCGTCGGTAAGGTTTTTGCTAAATTTATTCACATGAATTGAATGAAAGCTTTTCTAAATTCAACTATAGTCTGTCTCAACTTCCACTGATGTTGAAATTCCTTAATTTTGTAATAGAATTAGCAGGAACAGCAGAACCTGTACCATCTAACATCGACGGAGGAGCACAGATACAGCAATCTATTATGTTAGAATGTCAATGTAGTTTCACGGACCAACCACTTTTAATTGTTCAGTTCAGGTATGACATTTAGATCTATTATGTTAGAATGTCAATGTAGTTTCACGGACCAACCACTTTTAATTGTTCAGTTCAGGTATGACATTTAGATCTATTATGTTAGAATGTCAATGTAGTTTCACGGACCAACCACTTTTAATTGTTCAGTTCAGGTATGACATTTAGATCTATTATGTTAGAATGTCAATGTAGTTTCACGGACCAACCACTTTTAATTGTTCAGTTCAGGTATGACATTTAGATCTATTATGTTAGAATGTCAATGTAGTTTCACGGACCAACCACTTTTAATTGTTCAGTTCAGGTATGACATTTAGATCTATTATGTTAGAATGTCAATGTAGTTTCACGGACCAACCACTTTTAATTGTTCAGTTCAGGTATGACATTTAGATCTATTATGTTAGAATGTCAATGTAGTTTCACGGACCAACCACTTTTAATTGTTCAGTTCAGGTATGACATTTAGATCTATTATGTTAGAATGTCAATGTAGTTTCACGGACCAACCACTTTTAATTGTTCAGTTCAGGTATGACATTTAGATCTATTATGTTAGAATGTCAATGTAGTTTCACGGACCAACCACTTTTAATTGTTCAGTTCAGGTATGACATTTAGATCTATTATGTTAGAATGTCAATGTAGTTTCACGGACCAACCACTTTTAATTGTTCAGTTCAGGTATNCAAAGAACACGACGAGCGACAATTTCCTTTGTGTATTTCTTCCTTGCAATAGACAATAACGCTAAAGATGGCGGCCGCGCAAAGCATGCTTGTAAAAAGCTCTCTCACGACCACCTAACAACATAAAAATTTCGGTCTGCCGTTTCGACTAGCTAGCTTGAATTCGAATCGACCTTGAATTCGAATGCAACATGGTTCGAAAGGAAACCTTTCCAAAGCAGAAAAGGTAAAGTTTTGATTCGAATGGAACTTTAACTTAAAGATTCGCGTTCGAATTACAAAATTTTCCTATTTGTTTACATTGATTACTTGTTTGAACTTTACCACAGCTAGCTATTCGAAACAGTAAAGGGCAGACCAAAATTTTTATGTCGTTAGGTGGTCGTAGGGAGCTTCATTCTTTGCGCGGCCGCCATCTTTAGCGTTATTGTCTATTGTATCGTAAATTTGACACCATACGTTGACACCATGCAGCCCATGTCGATCAAAGTATTGGGAATCTTGTTCAGTTCAGTCCCATCATAATTCTTCTAGATTGTGTTAAATATTACTCTTCTTCCATCAGGAGGAATTGTTTTTTTCGTTAAGTTTTATTATTTTGTCATTTTACAAGTGTGACCTTTTTCCCAGACCAGAGCAAGAATCACAGAAGATATTCCCTGCGATGTACCCAATAGATAAGGATGCAACACAGATCAAGGTACGTGATATTTTAATATTTGATGTTTTATTGTTTTATTTTTCATGGAATTATATTTTATTTAATTTTTTCTTGTCATTTTATTTTGTTTCATAGTTTATTTCCATATTGTGTTTGCAATTTCATTCAGTCTTATTCTTTTATCTATTTGTAGCTTCTTGGAACCGGCTTGAGTTACCTGGAAGGAATCGACCCGAATCCGGAAAATTTCGTTCTTGCCGGTGTTGTTCATACGAAAACTTTCCAGGCTGGTGTTTTGCTGCGTATAGAGCCAAATAAACAAGCGAATGTGAGTTATTCCTTAGCAATTTTAGTTGCTGCATCCTTCCTTGTTCCCTTCATTATCATGTCCTTTTCCTTAAGCTTTTCCTGCCTCCATTCCCTCCAATTTTTAATCACATGTGAAATTTTCATGTTGTGAGATACGCGACATTCATTGAAATTACTTGAGTCCAAAAGTTAAATAGAGACAGAAGCATCTTAAATTGCGTACTGCCTTGATTCATTTCTCGCTGTTATTGTCTGTGGAAAATATTGATGATGTATAAAGTGCATGCAAAAACTATATAGTGCAGAATGATCCAGAGCCTGTGGTGCCATCCATTGTTTTCTTGATTAAAAGAGACAATAGGCCTGTTGTTTGCAATGGTAAATACAATACAACTAAGGAATGGTCTTGGGGGGGGCATTGCACACCCCAGTTAGTATGTTAAAAAAGGCCCTGGGAGGATTTATGTGACCCAGGAACCAGGAGATGTATTTATATCTAATGGCTTTTCCAAGATTTTACTAATTGCTTACTTATAAGAAAACCAACTATCCTAAAATTTGCTGAAAAATATTAAATTTTAGTTGAAGCCTTCTCTGGTAAATTTTTTCTAGTGTTTATCAGCTCAAAAATCTGTGAACTATGAATCTCATAAGTGTGGCAATTCACCTCGTATTCTGTTCTCAGGGCTTCTCTTGGTAGCAGCTTTACATTAAGCTGATAGAATTACCCTGTTAAAAAGAAAAGTATTATTATGTAAACAAGCTACAAAGATTCTATCTTTTCAATCTCCTCTTTTTCAGATGTATCGACTAACAGTGCGTTCATCACGAGACGCGATCTCTGAAGTTCTCGCCGAAAGTCTTGCCGACCAATTCTAGACATTTTGAAAAGGAAAGAAAAAAGAAACTGTTTAACAGGAAGAGCAAGAGCAGTAGTAAATCGATATATCTTTTTCAAATATGCAAAGAGGAGACGGAGTGCTTTCACCGCCATCTTGCCTGAGATAATTGTTTAGCCTTGTGACATATGATAATTGATTTCTAATGGATTTAAAATATTTGATGATGAGTTATTTGGGAGCAAAAAGACGTTTCACAATCGAAAGAGCGAGCGAGGATAATTTCACAATTTACAGCGCACAATGTAGTACAACTTTTAGATAGACGTATGTATCGTTTAGGGGTTATAGCTCATGTAGTGGAAGGGGTGTTGTGGGTTGGGGGGGGGGGAGGCCTGCCTGGAACAATACGACGCAGACCTTCATGTGAGAGTCAGTTATAATTCGAGTAACGCCAACCCTAGGCAGTGATTCGATTGATGAATGCACAAAATAGGGCCAATGAAAACATTGTTCGTTATGAGTCCCTGTTGAGCAAGGTTTACCACATGGATGCAAGGAACTCAGGTAATCAGCCTAGAGAGGCTCTAACAATAGTGAAATCCCACTCCATTAGATGTGGTTTTGGCATTCCAAAATTTATTCCAGAATCCGTGAACCTTGAAGAGTCTACTGGAGAGTTGCGCAATCAGGGTGATGGTAAAGCTATTGTTCCCAATCGAAATTCATTGTTTACTCCTATTGTTTGAAACAAAAGATCATTGTTTTCGAATGGTGTATTTGTCTACTTAATGTATCTAGCAAGAAACCTGATTGTCCCTGGTCTAAATTGGTTTAATTTATCCACCTTACCTTCCAATTCCCTGTTTTATTCCAAATATACAAAGATTTGTAGGTAATTGCATGGGTTTGATTTTGTCGTTTGAGTTGATTAGGAATTGTTACACACTGGTGATGGGAAAATAGATCTTAATCGTATTTTGCAAAGCGTAGATCAGTCAGAAGATTTCGGTTGTCCCTTGAGATTCACTCAGTGGTGGGGGAACGATTGGCCTAAGAAATTATAAGTAAATACAGTTAACTCAACCTCGTTCCCAAGGTGTTCTTATGTCATGCGCTGATCACGAAGCCGAATGAACACCCTGGTACACATTGCACAAATCTGTCAAAAAAATGGACAGATTAGGAGCCATTATGGATTTGCAGTTGGCTAGGAAACGGTCTTTCCCATAACACCCTAGGAACGAGGTTGCAGTTAACTCTCTGTATGGTGGACACCTCATTAAGACCGACATTGTGTTTTCGTCCAGGTTAGCAGATCTTAATAAGAATTCTGCCAGTAAGGCTGAGACCTTGTTAATGAAAGTTTCAGAGAAAGCTGACTGTATTCCGTCAGTTTCGGTAACCCAGGGCAAAGCTCACGACTTTTCCTGACACCTTTGTTTTTAAGGGGCATGATGAAATAGCCAGGTTAACTCTGTATTATAAAATCTTTGTGTTTAAACAATAAATAGATTGAGGATCGTGATTTCTTCCCTGAATACAACATAATCTCGACTTGATAGCATTTTGTATCTTATTTTATATTTTATCATCATCCAAACGATTCTTGATTGTATCACGATGTGAATCTCGTTTCTCCATGTGATTATGTCGCTTGAATTTATTTCAACTGTTACTGTGGTCAGTGGGAGTCGGTTTGAGCCCTGTGCATCAGACGTGTGATTTACAAAAAGGAAATAATATTGTGGTGCTATTTTCCACTTCTTTTGTAGCCATGAACAAATGATGAAAGTCACCCCGCCGATGGGGACTTTGATCACTAGGTAAGCTAGGACATGAGCACTCTAGCAGTCTCTTCTTTCAAAAGCCAAATGATTTTTAGTTATAAATGCGAGGACGTTTGAATAAACTATCTATACCTTTATTCAGTGCCCCTTTGTTTAGAAAGGAGTATAATTTTGAATCGGTTGTCCAAGTTTTACCCTTCGTTGATCAGGGCCTCTTTTAGCATACTAGCTAGGTGGGCAATTGTCCCCTAGTCCCTTCTTTACATCTATTGTTTTACCTTTTCAAACAATAGGCCTATTGTCCCTTTTAATCAAGGAAACAATTGATTGCCCCCCAAGTCCTGGTCCCTTAAAAGAGGTCCTGTCGTTGATGGTGTGCAAACATGGGTTTATTTGTTGAAAAAGTATATGCTGTGAAAAAATTTATGAAAATGAATCACTGATTTTACCCTCAATAATTTGCTAATATTGAAATCTGATTCGAGGTCGTTCTTTCAGATGACGAAGCAGTAACCAATGATCAGTAACTAACTTTTATTGCCATAACAACACGCCACCAGTTTCATGCAGGCGACATACTTTTAAAACCCACGCGGCAACGAAAGTTTCTACCACTCTCGTAAATTAGGCCAGTCGCCATCTTGTTTATTTTCTTTGGTTGGTTACTATGGTGAAATTTCGTTACGTCACAGCAAACGCAGGGCTATTTCGAGACCCTTGACAATGCTCAATAGGCATTAGTCATATTCACCATATTCACCAATAACAAAGGCAGAGCAGAGTAAGTTGCTGTTTGGTTTGCATTCAAAGGCAATNGATGACGAAGCAGTAACCAATGATCAGTAACTAACTTTTATTGCCATAACAACACGCCACCAGTTTCATGCAGGCGACATACTTTTAAAACCCACGCGGCAACGAAAGTTTCTACCACTCTCGTAAATTAGGCCAGTCGCCATCTTGTTTATTTTCTTTGGTTGGTTACTATGGTGAAATTTCGTTACGTCACAGCAAACGCAGGGCTATTTCGAGACCCTTGACAATGCTCAATAGGCATTAGTCATATTCACCATATTCACCAATAACAAAGGCAGAGCAGAGTAAGTTGCTGTTTGGTTTGCATTCAAAGGCAATTGCTGGTGGTCGGCCACCAATTTGCATTTCTAACTGTGAACCAATGCTGTAATGATTGTGTGCAAGAAGAATGGTAGAGCTCTGAGCTCAATTTTGCGCAGATATGTAGATTAGGTAGGTAAGGTAGATAAAGAAGGTACCGAGGATAAATAATTTCTTGTTTACTTTTATTTTCTATTCAGATGCTGGATTCTTTGTGGGATCTTCGCTTCTCCAGAATATTCTCCAGAAGTTAGAAATAAAACTTTTATGGAAGACCAAACTATGTAGTTTACCAAATAATGATTGGCTGAAAAATTGTCCGCGAAATGGACCAATCATATTGCGTGATAATTGCAGTAAAACAAACGCACTTTATACAGATCTTGAGATAAGATTGTGCTCAAGGCCACGTATGTAGAATTCGCTATACTACCTATGCAAGCAACATTAACTCGGATACCTTGACAACACACACAAATACAAACAATCCCTCCGACATGCGTGATGATAATGCATGATACACAATTTTACGCAAAACTAATTAGAGAGGGACCTATGACGCAATACATAACAATAGGCTGCACAAATGCAGATTATGCTAAATTACATCACGCTACGAATTTAACACATGACATAACCCCAACAGGCCTAATCTGAATGTAACGGGATTCCAACGCTCTCTTTATCTTGGCAACATCATTGTATCTTTTTTATTCAACGACAATTTTAAAATCTTATTGAAATTAAACAAAGCTCTTTTGACTTTAATTATTATTTATTTCTGTAAATGATTCATCGTTATTTCTACGAGTAATGGTAACAACTCGTTGCTATGGTTTCTATTCAAATTTAAACAGGGGGTAAATGATTTAGCGGTAAGGAGTTTTTCTGCACAGAAGGGTCGCATTGGAATGTAAATGTGTGGCTTGGTAAAGTTTTCCGTGCCAGAGCACAAATTCTTAGGAACAGTTAGCCGCAACAGCCAACAGACTATTTTGACCACTGACATTTAGAAAAAGCCCTCAGCCATTTACCAGATTTGTGTCCGCCATTTACCAGACAAATATACTCTCCCTAGATCCATAGACCCTTTTCCTAGATGTCGAGATGGTCTATTTGTTGGAACTTAGTAATAAGGATCAATTGGCATTTTAAACAAAATAGAAATCTATATAGCCCCTCCCTTTTCCCTCCCGTTTCTTTTATCGAGAGAGAGAGAGACTTGGAGCAAGTCCAGTCACATCCCTAAATTCAGTGAAATGTAAGGGACAGTGCAAAATTTATTTTATAACATGGCCGGTGCAAAACGCAACAGGGCAACTACTTTTTATGAGCTTAGGCAGAACGGGGTCAACACTTTTTATTGGGCAAATAAGTACGGGGCAGTAACTTTTTATAAGCTCAAGGTGTAGTTTGAAACGTAAAATTGTTCATTTTGAAGACAAAATTGCAAATCATGCAAGATGAGAAATGATTGGAGATGTGTATAAAATGATGTAGAATGTCCATGCCAATTGTCTGCAAGAACGGCCCATCAGTCACACTCACATCTTGTGGTCTTCAAAGTCAATATTTTGTTGACAAAGACTTGTAAAAACCAAAAATGGATTTTGTAATGGTCATTAGCAAATTCATCTGTCGTACTATAGTACTATATAACATCTAATGCTCACAAATACGGGGCAGATACATTTTTTAAGGAAAAGGTGACGGGGCAGTTGAATTTTTTGCAATAATTTTATACGGGGTAAGCAGATTTTTTTGCAAGAATTTTTCTTCTCCACCCCACCGGCCATGTAATATAATAAATTTTGCACTGTCCCTAATGGGTTGCTATGTGAATAGAAAGTTCTAAAGACGTGATTAAAAATTTCTGAACCTTGCAAGGTGTTTATCTGGTTGCTTTGCATTCATTTGGATCTTCTTCGGCATCTTCCCAAAGCAACTAGCAACTACGTTAGTTTCCTAGTTTAGGCCGATTGCAAAGCGTCACAAAAATTGAATTGAATGCAAGAGCGAAATCATAACATTACCCCCTGTGTGATTGTACTGTTCAATTTCATTCACCCACCATAAATATTTCAAAAGACTTCTACTGCATGTAATCACATAAAAATTCAAAAGTAATCACTGTACTGCCCATTACTGTCAGAAAGTTGTCGTGTAGTCCTGTTTAACTTTATTGATAATAACTTCTTGATATCTGAAGGAAGTCTTATACAAATTTACTGAGTAATAGATCACTGAAGATCGGCCAAAGATACGTACATCACAAAGAACGATACCTAAAGATCGTTGTTGACAAGTTTGAAGAAAGAAAACGACTAAAGAAATCAAAATGGGTTGTGGAGTCAGACTAGTCAAAACTTTGATGTTTATCGCCAATGGAATCTTCGCTGTAAGTTCTTGCTGTTATTTATGAGCTGTAATACTATGAGTCGCAGTTTGAGCGGTAAGGGAGGTAGAAAATAAGGTAGGAGTGTAGCGAGCAACAAGGAAGAAAAAAGCCATTCTGGGTAGTTCATCTTAGACGATTGTAGAAACTTATCTAATTGACCGGTTTCAAATATTCTTGCAGTATTCCATCGATGAATGTCTAACTTAAAGGTTGAGACCAAATTTAGGCATTCATGTCCACATCAATGTATTGTATTGTAGCTTAATGTCGACTTTGTTTGTTTAAACTTGGTCTCAACGTCTGACTCAAGCAAGAATCTTTGAAATTGTACCATTAGATAATTTTCTATAATCTTGCAAAGCAAAACTGCAAAGTCTACGCAGCAGACAAGCAGACAGACAGATGTCTTCAGTTTCAGGTGTGAAGACAGTCTAGCTCCAAATTAATGATTTCCTTTTAAATTTGTTTATTAATATATAAATCGTCATTACTTTCCCTTCTTCGCTCTACTGCACCTTTTCGCAAAATCAACAATCCATAGAAATTTTACAATTTCCTTCCTCTGACTCTGATTTGCATCCTCTAAACAGAACAAATTACTTCCCAGTGCAATTGATTGACAGGGGGCTGCTTTCTTGAAGTTTTGGTGATATGGCAGGGGGTGTGACAAGAGAATGTGGCTTTTTCTCCATATTTACCTGTATTCATTTGAGAAATGTAGCCTCTAACCCTCCCCCCGCCCTCCCCCTCGAGAATGGTAAAGGGAAGAATCCCGAAGAATTCGTTCAATAGCAAAGATTTTAAAATTTTCCTGAAGCTCCCTAAGTTTTGACCGTGGGATCCGTGCAGGTTTTGCAAGACCCAGCTGAGGTGCATTTCACTCCCAAAAATCTAGCACACCTTTGGCAAAGATCCTTTTGTTTTCAGAAAAAATCTAAGAGGAAAAACGAAAAATTTCATCAAGGTAATGCAAGAAACAAGCAAGCAAGCAGGTGTTGAGATTCTATTTCATCAGGCACTTTAATAAATATTTGTTTTGTCAATAGATATTCTTCTAAGGTAAGGTAAACAACCTGTTTGTAATGGAGCAAGCTGAAAAGCCAAGTAAAAGTTTTGTTTAGGCCATTTTAAGAGGTTGTTTGCAAGACACCTTTTCTTTCGTGGTAAAATAGATTATCATGCATAGAAGCTGCAAAATTAAAACCTAGTGGCGCCCAAGCAATTGTATATGAACCATCCCTTTCTTATCCTTGGGGGACGAGAAGAGGGACACTTTTAGCCTCTTTAGGGCACCAAAACTCAACAGGAGAAACAGAATTGCAGTTTTGAGGTTATGATATGAGGGCACATGCCCCCCCCCTTGGCTCCTTTGATGTCACTGAGCCCGTCCCTTTAATAGGACTTGTAGGTATCACATACCTATCTCTGAAAGTGGAAGGAGAAAGAAGTGAAGTATTCAAAACATTCAAAATCTGATAACAGGCCTAAAGAATTGCTTTATGATGGATCGCAATTGAAATCAGACATATGCGCATTCTAAGAAACAAGATGTTCCTACTGCCATTGACCATTGACGTTTCATGATTGTGTGATGTTTGTTTGCGGCACTTTCTCGATATATCAAAACAATCAAAACCTGGAATCCCAGTAAGGAAAAGCCACTCATTCACTGAGTGAAATTTCATTACTAGGATTCCAGGCATTCATTGGCATATCGTTCGCCAGTTCGGAAAATGTCGAGGCCTGATTGGAACCCATTGGTTATGCTAAAGATTCTTGCAGATTTCCTGCAGATTTCCTTCCCTTTTTCGTTCAGAAATATCAAATATTGTTGGCCTTTTAGGCACCCTGAAAGATTGTGCTCATTGGACATGCAACGATTTTTTGATTAAATAAATCTCGAGGCCTGATTGGAATCCATTGGTTATGCTAAAGATTCTTGCAGAGTTCCTGCAGATTTCCTTCCCTTTTTCGTTCAGAAATATCAAATATTGTTGGCCTTTTAGGCACCCTGAAAGATTGTGCTCATTGGACATGCAACGATTTTTTGATTAAATAAATCTCGAGGCCTGATTGGAATCCATTGGTTATGCTAAAGATTCTTGCAGAGTTCCTGCAGATTTCCTTCCCTTTTTCGTTCAGAAATATCAAATATTGTTGGCCTTTTAGGCACCCTGAAAGATTGTGCTCATTGGACATGCAACGATTTTTTGATTAAATAAATCTCGAGGCCTGATTGGAATCCATTGGTTATGCTAAAGATTCTTGCAGAGTTCCTGCAGATTTCCTTCCCTTTTTCGTTCAGAAATATCAAATATTGTTGGCCTTTTAGGCACCCTGAAAGATTGTGCTCATTGGACATGCAACGATTTTTTGATTAAATAAATCTCGAGGCCTGATTGGAATCCATTGGTTATGCTAAAGATTCTTGCAGAGTTCCTGCAGATTTCCTTCCCTTTTTCGTTCAGAAATATCAAATATTGTTGGCCTTTTAGGCACCCTGAAAGATTGTGCTCATTGGACATGCAACGATTTTTTGATTAAATAAATCTCGAGGCCTGATTGGAATCCATTGGTTATGCTAAAGATTCTTGCAGAGTTCCTGCAGATTTCCTTCCCTTTTTCGTTCAGAAATATCAAATATTGTTGGCCTTTTAGGCACCCTGAAAGATTGTGCTCATTGGACATGCAACGATTTTTTGATTAAATAAATCTCGAGGCCTGATTGGAATCCATTGGTTATGCTAAAGATTCTTGCAGAGTTCCTGCAGATTTCCTTCCCTTTTTCGTTCAGAAATATCAAATATTGTTGGCCTTTTAGGCACCCTGAAAGATTGTGCTCATTGGTCATGCAACGATTTTTTGATTAAATAAATCTCGAGGCCTGATTGGAATCCATTGGTTATGCTAAAGATTCTTGCAGAGTTCCTGCAGATTTCCTTCCCTTTTTCGTTCAGAAATATCAAATATTGTTGGCCTTTTAGGCACCCTGAAAGATTGTGCTCATTGGTCATGCAAAGATTTTTTGATTAAATTTTCACCAAGTTCTGGTCACTCTGGTCACCCGAAAATTTATGCAAGATGAAATATGACAAAAGATGCCAACCGATGCGACATTTTCATTCAATCACTTCAATGCAAGAAATTTTGTTTTCAGCCTCAAAAATGTTTCTTTATTACAACGAGGGTGAGATTAATGTCCGAGGCTGGGTCCCAGGGTCATTTCACTCTTTCGAAAAAGCGTACGGGATTTTTTCAAAATCAAAGGATTTTTAAGAATTTTTAATGGATTTTTTTCCTGAAAACAAAAGGATCTTTGCCAAGGGTGTACGAGATTTTTGGGAGTGAAATGCCCCTCAGCTGGGTCTTGCAAAACCTGCACGGATCCCATGATCAAAACTTAGGGAGCTTTAGGAAGAATTTTAAATCTTTAATATTGAATAATTCTTCTCTATACCTTTCTCGACGGGCGATTCCCCATGCGGAAGCTACATTTCTCATATGAATACAGGTAAAATATAGAGAAAAAGCCACATCCTCTTGTTACACCCCCTGCCCAATCACCAAAACTTCAAGAAAGGAGCCCCCTGTCAATCAATTGCATTGGGAAGTAATTTGTTCTGTTGAGAGGATGCACATTACAGTGTAACTGTCAGAGCCATGAATGAGGAAGGAAATCGTAAAATTTCTATCGATTGTTGATTTTGCGAATAGGTGGAGAGAGCTGATTGGCTGAAAATATTTTGGAGTTGGGCCAATCAAATGTCGTAAAAACCACAATAAACGCAAATTTGCTCGCCCCTCCCCTTTTGCCATACTTCTGCAGCAGACAAGGCACTGTTTAATTTTTAGGTAATTATTTCCCTTACGTAAGATAAGACTATGCGAAAGGCTATTTTTTAAATACATTTGAAAATCTAGAGTTCCCTTCCACAGAAAATAGTGTAGTGTAGCGAAGGGTGTTAAAGACGGGTAAAAAAGGCCCACATTTGCGTTTGTTGTTGTTTTCAACTTAATCTGATTGGTCCAATTCGAAGTTACGTCGAAGGTATAATCCAATCATAATTTGATGCCTTTACTGTAGTGTAGAGAAGGAGAGCTTTTTTTGCTAGCTAGTATATTTCAGAAAAAATGCATTCAACGGAAATCGCAAAAATTAAGTTCACGGTTTACGCCTCAGTACGACTATACTATCGATTTAAAATGTCATCAATTGGTTGTCCGGTTCTTGCTGTACGATGTTTTAAACATTGACCAATAGAGCAAGAGAATCGGCCAGCCTTTGGGCAACTCTCTCTCGTTGTAACCACGCGATTGTCCAATTTAAGAGTTTTTTATCCTTTGCTTCTATTCAATCGAAATCTGGTTTCGAAAACGTAAAAATTTTAAGCCCACTAATTCAATTCAGCAACGCAGACTTGTTTTCGTAAAACTCAGACCAATAACGTTAAAATATTCACGACTTGCGGGTAAGTACAGTTTAAGAACGCCCCATATTGAACATATTCACATGATTTCAAACAAAATATGATTTTGCAGATTAGGAAGCAGCTGCCAAATACAATTTAAACGTCAAAACTGGATTTGCAGTAATATCCAGAAAATACAACTTTAAGTTCGTAGTTAAAACTCTTTCAGTTTAATTTGTTTCTCGATATTTTATTTGTTCCCAGCTAGCTTATAACAGATGAGCCCAATGAAAAAAAACAATACACTTTTTCAAATAGAACAAATTCTTCATACCTGCGTTGATAAATCTATAAGGGGTACCACAGGGATCTGTTTGAGCCTGTTCCAAAATGAGATTTGTTCCCAGTAAATAAGATCACAGGGAAAACAGATTTACTGTTGATTTTTTCATTTTTTATTTTTTGGTAATTTATTCAATGTTTTTACTAAATGATTTAGTAAAATAATAGAATAAATTACCAAAAAATAAAAATTGCAAAAATCAACAGTAAATCTGGTTTCCCTGTGATAAGATTTTGCCTGTTAGATTATTTGTCCCCAGTCCTTGACATGGCTGCATGGTGGTTGAACTTTTCGGGGTTGCATCTTGCTGCAATTTTCATGTCCCAAGACTAAGCTCAGAAAGTCGAAGTAGATAAATAGAGATGTAGTGATCTTGTTTTTAGATTGCCCAGTCCCCTCGCGAACGCCACTTTTAACTCCGTGGATTTACTTTCAAGTCTCTTACTTTCGAATCCCCACTCTATCTTGAGGTTACCATCTTGAGTATCGGCTACTTAGCTGTACCCTAGCAACGTTTAGTTTGTTGATGTATTTGTTTACATCGTGATTTCGCCAACATGACATCATCCCACAAACACTTTCTTGCAGATTTTTTCCCTGGTAACCACCATACTCTATTTTCGTCTTGTTCTATGCAAATTTACATCTATTTAGTCTTTATATGGGATTACATACCTCAGTCAGGATTCAATCGAGCTTTTATCTCAATCGGTCGCAGGTATTGTTGGTACATCATTCATTTCTTTAAATCTGTTCAATATCAAACAAGGCCATCTACAATCCATGACTTAGCTTTGAAAAATTTAGTCTTTGTCACGGGTGATCGTGAAAGCTGCGATTGTGGAAATCAGATCAGTTACCACAAACTGTCAAAGTTTATGGCCTAAATACCTAAACATAGCGAAAGCTCTTACTGAAATAAACTTGAAAATATAGAGCAGAATAAAGATGGGATGCTGCAAAGATTGCGTGAAAAAGTCGTTCATTGTTGTAAATGTTCTCTTCTTGGTTAGTGAGTTACTTTGATTTCGTTGCTTGTATCTCTGTAAGTTATGCATGAGAAGTTATCTGTGTGTGGTTTGTTGGTAAAGTTAACAATTTAACGGAGTTGTGTTACTACAGCTGCTATAGTTTTTGACGAAACTTTGCATAACAAGGATCAACATTAGCAATGTCGAGCACTGATTTTCTCGAAAACTTCAATCATTAGACGTTAGAATAGTCAAATTGCTTCTCTGAGCATATGGTTACGGTTACGCTTGCAGCGATCCTCCGAAGAAGTAAATTACTGCGCTCGCAGTTAAGGTAGTAGCCGCGGATAAAAAATTTGTATGTTTTAAGTGAAATGAAATTGGATTTGTGGCAAGTTCAATAGGCTTTTCCCCTAAAAATCCTTAAAAATGGGTACGAAAATCGACCGGAATCTTTAAGGAGTGGTCTTTCCCTAAAAGTTGGGTAACACGTCCCAGTCATCCCAAGACTCAAGTTACCCCTCCCTCCCCCCCCGGAACTCGACTGTCATTAACAATTTTGTTTCATTATTTAGCTTGCTGGCATAGCACTATTGTCACTGGGAGCATATCTAAGAGTAAAGGACAATGACTACAGCAGCGCATTGGGGAAAGGTGGACTGTCAGCCCCAGCAAATATCATGATCGCTGCTGGAGTATTTGTGTTCGTTATTTCATTTTTGGGATGCTGTGGGGCAATCAAAGAAAGCAAATGTCTGCTTGTACTCGTGAGTGTTTTTCTCTTTCTTTATCTCTTTGGCATGCCCCTTATCAGAGGGTGGTAAAGGGGGGGGGGGGTCAGGATCACGAATCACGGGGAAAAAACATTTTGCTTTTCACGTTTCACGTAAATAAATACTGGCCTTTCACGTTTCACGAGAAAAAAATATAGCCGATCACGTTTCACGAAATACCCTTTACCACCATCTTTCACGTTTCACGAGAAAAAAATACAGCCGATCACGTTTCACGAAATACCCTTTACCACCCTCTTATCAGGGGTGGAGCTCTCGCACGATAAAGGAGATTTCAGCCCCAGCAAATATCATGATAGCTGCAGGAGCTCGTTATTTCATTTTTGTGATGCTGTGGAGAGGTCAAAGAGAGCAAATGCATGCTTGTAATGGTAAAAGCGCAATTATTCGTATCTTCCCTCTTTGCGTTTTGCTAACCCCATGTGTGTAGCCATGTGTAGCCAAGGCAAGGCTGTATAACCTAGAAATCTGAACCTATATTGGATGGTTCAAGACTACCTCTAGCCACTTAGCTGTAAATATCATCACTCACATCTGCAACTAAATTAACCACTTCGTTGTGAGTTCCATGTTGGTAGCTGAAGATGACACTAGTTAGCTTTCACAAACACGAATTTCTCTCAATGGATTCATCACACCGATTTTCGGAATTCGGAAGTGATTTTAGAAATTTGTCAGAAATTGGGTACCAGAGCCAAAAAGTAACCCAATTTTCCTTCGTCATCACCTTCACTTAATGAGTGATCATACAAATACAACAGAAGAATTTCTTCTCACTAAATATTTCTTTTCGAGCTGTGCCTGCCATCGCTATTGTAGCATTAGGATCACTCAAAATTGTTCAGGAATTTCTTCTCATGTTGCTGTTTTATTTACTTTTCCCCTTTATTTGTAGTTCATCATTTTTGTCGTCCTTGTGCTGATGTGTGAAGTTGCTCTCGTTGTTCTTGCATTCGTGTATCGATCAGAGGTGAGTTCAGATTTGTCCTTTGAACCCTTGTGCCCTTTCTTACATAGCCTTTGAACTTTGATGGTCGTCCTTGTGCTGATGTGTGAAGTTGCTCTCGTTGTTCTTGCATTCGTTTATCGATCAGAGGTGAGTTCAGATTTGTCCTTTGAACCCTTATGCTATTTGTTCCATAACCTTTGAACTTTGATCGGATTTGGTCAATTTGATTTGATAGAAGTTTGCAGGAAAACTTGATGCAGTTTGTCGAAAAATAAAAGCAATTTACTCTTTTGTATAGTACCGGACGACCCGAAAAAAGCGAAATTTTTTAAAAAATCATCAAAATTTGATTAAATACCGATCATGAAAATTTTCTATATGTATTCTTGTCAAGGACCAAATTAGTTTTAGCCACATTGCAAAGTCTTGTAATGGCTTTGAATTTGTGGTAATTTGTGCTTTTAAGTTTGAAGCATACTGCGTAATCATAAGAAAGGATTATCAAGTTGAATTTGTTGTCCCCATTGGTTGCTAATGTCCTTGAAAATACTCTATCAGCTAGGCGATCTCTCAAAGAAATATAACAACGATAATTTGGTATTTTTTTGTCTTTGATGCAACTACACAAAAACATTTCAAGATCGGCCGGGTCTCCCGGTATTTGCCAGAGAAATACGACATTTCGTCTATATCTTATATCTACTTTCTTCTTCTTATTTTTAATTTAGGCAAAAAAATTTGTGACTGATGCAATCACTGATTCAATTCAAAAGACTTATGGTGAATCAGGACAATCGGCGATTACGAAAGCTGTCGATAATATCCAGAAAAACGTAAGTGCGATACTGCTTTTAATCGTAAATTAACACTTCTTGTATGATATTTGCCCAGGGAATGGTACTTCTTTGCATGATGAGAAGTCCATATAGACCTCTCATCGACCTCAAATTCCGTATTGACCTCATGTTCCGTATCCGTATTGGACTTATCGAGACCCCAAATTTTGAATCTTTTTCACGTAACGCCAATTTTTATCCTTTACATACTTACGATAATACGATAAGTATGATAATAGATTAATCATATTTTGTTTTTAGTTTTGTAGCTTCGATTCTTACTTGATGCCTAGGAGAAGGGGGGGGGGGTTCGGAGGACAAACGCCCCTTGTGCTCTTTTCTTAGTGGGGAAAGGGAGGCAAAAATGCTCCTTTAATATAGCAATATTTTTCTTTAACAACGATACAACGAAAATCATGAATTTAACCCGAAATTCAAATTAGCACTATAGCTTACATTAGTCATATCCATTATTTTAAAAGAACATCATTTATATTAGTTAAAATATTCTTAATTGCATTTTAAGCTAATCTGAAGGGCGTGGCCGTGAAATTTTCCCGAGGGAGTACCCCACACCCCCAAATTTTCGGTCTCGACCGCCCTTGCGTTCTCGTTTGCCCCTTTGCTGCCCTACCATCGCTCCCGGCGTCCCCGTGTCTAAAATATTGGGTTTGCAAATAGTATTGTATACCACAGAATATGAGCCAATGCAAGCCACAATGTGTATTTGCACAAGTTGCCTCGAAAGAAATGGAGAGAAAAGAAACGTCCTTTCTGTTTCTTTCAACAAGATGACTTGTGCAAGTCCAGCCACCATGAAAAGGTGGGATCCTCGTTTCACCAGTAATTATAATCTGTTTCAAACTATTTTCATGAGATCTGACCCTTAATAAACCTTTTAGCTATTCTAGAAAGAGTCTGGATCGAGCGATATTTTTATACTTTTTTATAGGGAAATTTTCGATTGAGTGGCGTTATAGCTTCTATCACTGTTGTGTACAGTCGAAAATTCCTCAGATTTATACAAAATGTATAAAAATATCACTCGATCCAGATTCTTTTTTAGAATAGCTAAAAGGTGTAGGGGGCAGTGGCAGCGGCAGTTGTTGTCGTTGTTGGTGTCTCCGCTCTGTTGTTCAGCATTATCGCATATGCTGGCCTGGCATCCAATGTGAAACAGACTCAGTATTTATTTATCAGTATTTAATCTTTAATGTGTAGCTTTTTGTAGTTGTATATTTGTTTGTAATTTAGATGTTCTTTATGTAAAGGCTGTGGGGTAGCCATGGTCTCTTGCTCCCTGTGGTATCGTCCTTGTAGTGTTGCAAAGTAGAT
>REGM01000243.1:77553-142409 GCA_004194415.1 Aurelia aurita | reverse complement strand
TAATTGAATATAAAAAAAAGTGTATTGTTGTACAACGAACAATAAATATATTCTAAGATATCTTTCTATGCTCACTTTTGTGTTATTTTCTATCATCAAAATACACTAGGGTATTAGGTATGGCGATATTACTGAACGAAAAAGGAAAGATGTAACAGTTTCTAATTTAACAATATGCAAGTAAACAAAAAGCAACGATCTAATAATCGAACAAAAATTTTTATACTGTATGGTATTAGGCATGACGATATTACTGAACGAAAAAGGAAAAATGTAACAGTTTCTAATTTAACAATATGCAAGTAAATGAAAAGCAACGATCTAATAATCAAACAAAAATCGAATTTTATTATAATTGTTTTCGTTAAATAGTTCAAATGCTGTGGTGCGAAGAACTACACTGATTGGTCAGGATCAAAATGGGCCAGATTGAATATTGGGAAAAAAGTGCCATTGAGTTGTTGCGTCAGTCAAACTAACACCGTATGCCAGGATACGAATTCTTCAACGACACTCATTTTTACAAAGGTTTGTATTTCCATGCCCTTTATTTAAAGGCCCTGTGCTTCCCATGATCCTCTGCACGTGGACAAACCATCAAATTGTTTGGCTGTAAAGCATAGTTTGAACACGTAGTAGTAGAAACGTAACCAGCGCCAGTAAACAAAGCTTTCCCAAGCCTTCAATTATTTTCAGTAATGTCTGTTGTTTGAAATCAAAAGTTGACTACTGATGAAGGGTTATGCCCAATTAAGTGGTTTTTAATCTTGGCATTGTAGTTTATTTATCACAGAAATTTATGTTTATTTGCTGAAACTATTGCCACATGTCACTCTCAACGTGTATATTGTGAATCTTGTATTCTTAAACTTATGGGCACGACTTTTTATAATGAACGTTGTACGGTTTTAACTTTACAGGACTGCGCTGCTGAGGTGGAAATATGGGCGAAGGATAACCTTGCAATACTTGGAGGTGTTGGTGCAGGGGTTGTGCTTATTGAGGTAAATTTTATTCAAATATCGAATTACTAATTCTACATATCTTCTCATAGAATCTCATAGCAAATTTGATCAAGGATTGTAGGCCTATTTTGAAGGATTTTGAGATAAAGCGTTTTTATAAAATCGCTTGTAATTTGAGAACGATCAAACTGATTTTGACAATTAAATTTCTTATCTAAGTTGATATGTTAGCTTCACAGGTATTATCAGTTTATAGAAATTTGATAAATGATTTGAGAGCTACAAGCTTTCAAAAGTTTAGATATTTTTCTAACGCACCCGATATAATTCAAACCTAGGATTAAATTTCCTCAGTCGTAAGACCGAGTTTTGCTCAGGTAGAACGACGACGAAATGGGGTTTGTGGATGAATATTGAAAGTTTTTTCGGCTAATGCATAGCTTATTGAATTTCTATTCTTTCTCGTAGATCCTCGCCATCGCATTTGCTGCAATCATCATAAACAAATCGGACAGTGTACATGCAGCATAGAAAGAAGACACAATATTTTAACTTTTTGTTTCTTTTGATTCAAATGCTCTTGGGCAACCGGCATGCATTGCAGCCCTATTTGTAAAGGTGGCCTAATCTCATGCTGCATGAAAATAATTTTGTGACGTCGCTCAAGTCAGCAGCACGTCACTGCTTGTCACTGCAGCTCCAGATGCAGCCATCTTTCTCCTTACGTTTGTTAATCATTGGCCTTGAATTGAATGAAGTCCATGAAATACACGAAAAACAAGACAAACGATCGCAATGCATGCCGGCTGCCCAAGGGCCTTTAAGTGCTACTTATATTGTTCATATATTAGCATTCTAAGCTAGGTCCCCTCAGAATATAGAATAGTGTAGCAATATTAATAGGCCACGTATTTATTTTCTTTGTTTATAATGTGCATTTGTCCAAGGGCTCTGCTTGCAATTTGAAAATACATAGAGCATGTAGCATAACACGAGGAGAAGAAAGCTTAATTTTTTTTAGTTATTTCAATTATTTATACATTAGCATTCATCTTTGTATTTAAACTCCACTTCTGACTAGACTTGTCCCAAGTCTCTGATTAATCCCTTTCCCATAGTTCCTGGATCCGCCATTCCAACATTTACGGAATGGCGGATCCGGGAACTATAGAAAAGGGATCGGTCAGACGGACTTCAGGAAATTGACTTGGGGCAAGTGTAGCTTCTGACTAGAATTTCAGGGTGCAGAGAAGGAAATGTAGCAATCTTTTTCGTAATAATACTCAGGCTCTAACTGCAAATTGAAGATACAGGGTGGGCATTGGGGGCCTTTTTGCTGAGAAAGTGGAGCTATTGCACCCACTTTTCTTGTACAGTATATCCGTTAGAAGATAATGATACGTTTATGTGCCCTGTGGGTAATTAATGCCCTGTGATTATGATAAAACACAGCCAATTGATTTCAAGACCCGTAGCTACCCATAATGCTTTGCAGCCCAAAATGTGATTTTCGAATGATGTAAGGTCGCTTTTGACCTACGTTATATTTGTTTTGCTTTTGATTCGGCGTGCAAAGGATCATGGCTAGCAATGGGTCTTTAAGTCTACGATCGACGTTTGGATTAATTTTGATTCTTTAATCTGATATTTCTATGAATGTTACAATAACAAGTTTTAGATGTATTCATATATTAACTGCTTATAAAATGCATTCGTTTGTTGTGTCACTCTAATTCCACATAGATCACCAAAGTAGTGGTGGGGAGGGGGGGGGGGGGCGGAATGTTAGTAGAAGGGGAAAGGGATCAGGTATCAATTGCCGCTGGTTGCCTGCAATGTTTTCAAGCTGATATCAAACTAAAACTTTGACAAGAAATATATGTCCCCTCGCAGTAAAATGGTTATAAAATCAAGACGGATCATGTTCAATAACAGCTTGATCGAAAGCTCTACGAAGGCGCAATTGCTTCATTTTTACTTAATCTTCAAATGTTGGATGATAAATAAGATTTATTCGCTTCGAAATCCTGATGATTTTGTTGTTGATATTGGCATTGGATAAGACTTTTCGAATCGGTTTTGACGAAGGAAGAAACTGCTACTGGAACTGGAAGGAAGAAAGAAAGAAAGAAAGGAAGAAACTGGAAGAAACTGGAAGAAACAAGATCTTACTCTTACGAAATCTAAGTTTCGATACTATTTTGATACTTTATTATTCAGTATTACTTGAGAAATATTTAGACAGTGGCTTCATGACAATGATTTCATATAAGTCGTTGTGAAATGTTCAGGAAGGCACAGAAGATCCCCATTGATGCAAGCAATAATATTTGATAAAGTTTCTTGTAGTAGAGTTTCATAATTATTGATAAAATTAAATTTCACAATTTATCAAAGTTCACCCAGCCAGGATTCTCTTTTTTGAACCAAGAACTACATAATGAACCAAATCATAAGCAGAAATTGCAATGTTAGTATCATTTGGGTCTGTAATACACTTTCTACTAAATAGCACTTTGCAACTCATAAGTAAAAATTGGATTGCTTTTAGTAGTTTCTTAAGTTTCTGAAAGATGCTACTACAGTTTCTTATAAACGTTTTCTTACAAAAAGAAGTGAGTGTATTATGATTGTATGCCTTTGGACCTTTGGAAATATGACATCGGAAGTTGGAAATTGGGATGGGAAGATGGGAAGGCGCGCGAAAACTGTAGACGAGGCTGAGCAGTAGGGAGACTGGGGAGAGGGGAGAGGACTGGGGAGAGAGGCAGCGAAAAGCACAGAAGAAGGCGCGCAATGGCGGACGAAGAAGGCAGAGCTACGAAATGGTTAACAAGTTTATCAGGTTGGAATTAAATTGTATTTACTTTGTTATATTTAGTTGTATTATTTTCAAAACTTTATAGTTTTCGTACATCTTACAAAATGAAGGCACACACGATGTGGAAGGGCTTGAATATAGGCCGTAAAGTAATTTAGGCTATGTATGTTGTTACTTCTTATATGTTGTTACTTCTTGTCTGATGAGATGATGGACTAAATTGCTGTTAGATGAGAATTCGAAGTCTAAGAGGAAAATAGAATAATAATTGAATTATTTGATGGTTAAAAGGACATGCCATAATAGTTTTTTTCCTTTGGTGTGGGGTCCCAAGACAGTTGAGTTGGTTGTTTTGTGCATTCATTGCTATCAGTCGAGCGCAACCCAACACATGTTAAAGTTTCCCTGCAGCCCCTGCATTTGTGTTCCATTTACTCTGCAGAAACTCATTTTTTTTATCAAGCAAAACATCTTCCCCACGATGATCCTATTTCAAACCCATCCTTTGAGCCACTCCTAATCAATCAACTTAGAGTGGATTTTGAAATTTGATTAATGAAGAAGGACCACAGCACTTACAATAAAGATAACATGTTTGTATTGTACGGTATGTATGTATGTATTTCCCTTTGCAAACTCTCATAAAACTATTGGTCAAATCAGGGTGTGCCACAGAAACTTCACATTTTTGACTGCCAACTGTAAAGAGAATGTTGCCAACTGTAAAGAGATTTCTTTGCATTCCCCAATGTTAAAAGAATAAAGTAGACTTAGTAATATAGCTCTATTGTTTATTTTGATTGTTCAAATACGATTTTGAAACTTATTGAGCTCTAGGCAAACAGCTTCAATGCAGTTGACAGTCGGAAAAGTGAATTCATTTGGGGGCACTCTTCATTTGTCCAAGTCATGCTTGCTAACACATACAGTGCAGGCCTTGTGCACATTAACATGGTTTTCCTCCCAAGGATTTCTCAAGAATTCTGGTAATACGTCAATATATCAAATCTTGAAATCCCTAACCCTGACCCTAAACCGAATGCTAACCTTAACCCTAGCCCTGCACCTAAACCTTCCCCTAACCCCAAAACTAACCCTAACCCTTATTTATTTCAATGTTAACCCTAACCCTAATTTATTTCAAGGTTTTGATACATTGGTGTACTCCCAGAATTCTTAAGAATTCTTGAGAATATTTTTAGTTTCTAAGAATTCTTGTTTAAAAAATGTACAGTCTTTCATGTGACTTGAAAGAAGAATTCTTATCAGGATGTGAATGGCCATTAATAAAATATGAAACAAGAAAGAAAAAGACTAAACGCAATTGAACATACTTACTACAACTGAAAACTACCTAAGTTTGTTTCACATTAGATGGCAGGTCGAATTAGTGATAGTGTAAAGTTGCTAATGGAAAAATCCCTCTTGTAGTTTTCATTGTCTATCTGCAAATCTGCTCTATAGTTACACTTTCATGGTGAATTTCACCAAAAAGCATCAAGTTTCTTTATTGACAGGGCCCTTATTGAGAACAGTACTTGTAGCACTGACAAGGTTTACCCTGTATAAATATTTCTATTATATTATTATTATTCAAATACTGCTTACTGCATCTTTTGCATTAACAACTCTTGCTTGTAATCTCTTCCAGTTATTCACAACTCCGCCGCAAAGGAGTTCTTTCTTTAGTTCAATGTTACTCTTTTTTGTATAGTTCCTTCCATCCTACCTCATAAAACTGATGTTTGACATTGACATAATAAATCTTATATACTTACAGCCTTAAGTGCTTCAATCAGGTATCATACAACTTTTTTTTTAAAATCTGCCTTAAGAGGTCAGAGCTCTCAATGAGGGAAGTACAGTAGTCTTGTTGCATGTAATTGCAAATTTTCTATTGCCTCAATGCTCCTCGTTTACAAATGAGAGTTGTTTCCAGTTTCCAATGTGACATCATTATTTGCTATCATTTTTGGTTTCAAGATATGATTAACAAATTGAGCCAATAAATAAAAAAGTTCCATAAGAGAGAACATAGATGCTCCAATCCAAATTCCCATTTGCCCACCAATATCACTTATGATAGTAGCATGAGTATATTTCTCCTCTTCTGTTGTTCTCACGAGTGACATTTCACCGTAGAAAACATTCACCTTCAGGAAATTCTTTCTGATAAATTCTTCTGTCAGTGTGCTTTTATTCAGACCTAATGCCCTGCTGAAGACACTCCTATAGTATGGGATATCTGCTGTAGATGGCCATTTTGAGTAGGAGACAGATTTATGAAAATGCACTTCAGAACATGGAAGCTTACAATTACAAGACTGGAATCCTTCTTCGTCTAATCCTGTATATATATCCCACCAGCAAGCATTGTCAGAGTCGGTTATTGTAAGATTCTTCTTAAGATGCTTAGGCAAGAAGGCCTGCAGATAAAATTCAACTTTGCTGCAAGTTTCTGCTGCTTTGAATCCAAAACAGGACTCTTGACAGTTAGTCACAGTATAATCACCAGGATATAGAAGAGGAACGCCTTCGCCATTCGTACAGTTAGATGGATATGGATGTTTCATCCTAAAAATCTCTTTTCTCTTGATTTCTATGTGACTCAAATGTCCAGCAGGGGCTAAAACAGAACCTAATCCTAGAAAGGGGAAATCCTTATGATGTTGTAGTAATATCTCAACCCCATCTCCCAGTTCAAAGATAGGTAAAGGCATTGCATTGTCAACATCAAGAAACAGAATTATTGAGAATCCTTCTTCTGGGCCTGCCCTTTTCTGGTAGAATTTCCCGTCAGAATTGAAATTATAAGAAGTAACTCGATTCACCAAAAATATATCTTTAAAATCTTTTGAATGATTGCAATCCGTTGTAATCCCAAAAGTGCAAGATCCTTTCAGATTTTCAATCATAAATGAACTTCGATTAAAAGACGCTTGTTTGAGATTAGTGACATTTTTGATAACTTCGTTCAAAATGGTTGATGCAAAATCTTCCCTTCCCCTTTCCACATTTTGATATTCCTGTACTCTTTCAAAGTTTTCTTCGATGAATGTTTTGTTACCCAACGTTATCAAGTTAGGTTTGCTAATACTTGATGCACAAATCGTGACAGATGGAAATTGCAACTTTGGAGAGATGATTGTTTCGTATTTCACAACTGACGGATATTTGAAGAATCGAATAAAGATTGATTGAAGTTGATAAATCAGCATCCCTGAGAAACCAAGCATGGATATCAACCAAATGAATTTTATGATTTTTGATTTTGTTATTGAAATACGAGCAAATCCATGCATTGTCACATTCTCTGCTGACGTTTTTAACTCCATCTTTGCTTTGTATCATATGTGCCTTAGTTGCTCGTGGCGATTTTGCTTTCATCAAATAATTATTCCAATTTGTCTGGATTTGTATCAACTTTAGTTTTGTGATGTCTTGATTTTTCGTAAACCTTTGGCTTGATTTTGTCCTTACACTATAATTGTTAACAAATTTTCTTGTGAAAAGATTTTTAAACCCAAGCTGACGAATTCTTTATGTGTGCTTTTATTCGTTGAAGGAGAGCCGAGGAACAGTTAAGGAACAGCTGAGCGAGGGTTGGCTACATTAGAAATCCACAATAATTGATAAGTTGTAGCATACCAGATTTTCAAACCCGACCTAACGAATTCTTTATCTTTTCTGTTATTTGTTGACGGAGATTCGAGGAACAGTTCAGGAACAGCTGAGCGAGGGTTGGCTACATTAGAAATCCACAATAATTGATAAGTTGTAGCATACAAGATTTTCAAACCCGACCTAACGAATTCTTTATCTTTTCTGTTATTTGTTGACGGAGATTCGAGGAACAGTTGAGGAACAGCTGAGCGAGGGTTGGCTACATTAGAAATCCACAATAACTAATAACTGGTAGTCTGTGTCCTTCTTCAAACAAATCCTCTCTCTGTGTGTATGGTGCAGTCGTTTCAACTTGAAGTGTATCTTTGCTTAACTTTGACCGCTTGCTATTCTTTTATTTAGTTTATTTTAAATCTCGTTAGAATTCAAAACTTCGAAAACTTGATTTTACAGACCATTGCTTACCAAATTTGTGTGCATATATTAAAGTTTGGCTTGCCTGGAATTCGTTGCTTGCCTGGATTTTAGGCTTGCCTATATTAGAAATCAGCTTTTAAGTAATAACTAGTCACTGCAATCTTCAAAGAATCTTTCCTTCGCCTTGACTGCAATCTCAATCTTTTGTTTGATTTCTTTTCGTTCCTGTTGTTAGATAGAATTCGAAGCTGACTGGATGCATTTGAAAACTGATAAATAATCTTGAAGCTTGATTCTTCTCCAAAGAATCTTCCCTTTATATTGACAGCAGCTCTATATTTTGTTTAGTTTCTTTTCTTTCTGGTTGTTGAATAGAATTAGGAGCTGAATACACTTGAAAACTTACAAATAATCTTGAGGCTATGAAAACTGTTTTCTTAAATAGCGCACTTCTTTTGTTCAAATTTTCTTCTATTTACCCTTGGTATGGATCCACCATTGACAGGCGCTAGTCAGAAGATATGTTGTTGTCAATTTTTCGATTTTTTCTCTTCAAATTATAAAATTACCGCCAGCCTTCTCTGTCCACCATTGAAGTGATTTGGATATCCTTGCTTCTGATGAAATTGAAGTATTGTGATTTTTTAAATAGAGTCACCTGTATCTTATGAATGCATTCGAACAATAATACCGAATTTTATACAATCCTTTACATAAATTAAATATGTAATGAAGTTTCATTGAAAAATTTCAATCGAATACCATGGCAGTTTGTATCAACTCTTCATTTTGCGGTATTTCTGAAGTTAATTATTAAATGAAGATGCTTTTGGGTGTACACAAATCGGTATAAATCATGGTTTATCTTTTGGTTGTTACGATTCGTTTCTTGCTGTGAGCAGTGCTAGACGAAAATACTTGGATTTTGTTTGTTGATGGTTTTTTGCAAAATGTTTGAAAGCGAGGGTCAAGCTTTTGAAAAAACTGTTTCTAAAAAAGGCAAAAAGGTATTATCGAAATGTGCTAGTCGGAGTTCGACCAAACAGAGAAACAGACCTATGCGATGATCGTCACCCCTGGGCCTTGTGAATCACAAATCCTTCATTCATCTTCTAGATTACAAAAAATCTAGCTTCATTCAGAAATTCTTTACTTCCTTGAAAACTTTGAAATCAATAATCCTTCAGTTAATCAAGGGCACCAAGGACTGAAATGTCAACTCAGGTGTCTAAATATCGCTATCATTTTGGACAAATCAAAGCTTTCCTTGATAAGAATCATTAAGTGACCAGTGTGGTGTTTATTTTTAGTCACACAACAAACATCGAACGCATGGCACAGCTTTAAAATTTCAACAGAGATTCTCAGCACTTGATAAAACCATGATCAAAGTTAAGAGAGTTTATTTATATTGCTAGAAATAATGCACTGATTGCTCAATGAGACTTGTTTTGTTTTGACAGGTGTGATGGACATTCTGCTATTTATGATGGTGTCAAGATCAAGATTTAAAGTTGAGATTTAAAGTTGAAGTATTTCCTCAGAATTGAAACGTTGATCGTAGCCTGCTTCGTCTGCTCTGATCTGCAAGATGATATTGGCCAGTAAGTTTCACGGTGTTTATTTATATTTCTACCTGTATAAGATGTTTTGGAAAGGCAACATGTACATACATGCAAAGACAATAGTCTGTGACACGTGCCGAACCATACTTGGGTAGCTGATCTATTTCAACAGGAAATACTGATATCTGATAGGCTAGAATTTGACCGCAAGTGGCTTGAGCCAGTTTTACATGCTTACATACCCTTTAAGAATATCTAAAATGCTCTGTTATGAAGAGGGCTATTAAAAGATATTTTTCTAGAGATTTTCTTTTCTTTAGCAACCTTATTAAAAAAATGTCATAGCCAGTCACCTTTTTTAAGTAGATGTTTCCATACAAGGGCTGTTCTGTATTTAGAAGGCTTCTGCTAATGTTCGATTTTGGTGCCTATTTTGTTTGAATGGAGGTACATGTAACATGATGAGGCTTCTGCAAGGGTCATAAAAATCACAGATCAAAACATTTCAAAACTTTGTTTGTGATTTCTTTGAAACTCTCTTTCAAACCTATACAGTATGTCTAAGGAGCTCATGATTTTTCAAAAAGGGCTCATTATGAATTTTCTTGACAGATACTTTTAATTGTGTTTGGTAAGCAGGGCTGGAAAAGATTTTTTATTGCCTCCGACCGGAAAAATGCATTGAAAAAATGCCTCTGGGGGATTTTCTCGAGAAAGCCCCTTCAAGAAATCTTCAAAACAGGCCTAAAATCACGACCAGATATTCCAAATATTTCTGCCTGACAGCAATGACTTGAACACAAACAAACTTTGGAAAGTCAATATGATGTTGTTATATGAGGCTCTTTTTCCTTCAAATAAATCTTATATGATACATTCTGTTGAAATAATGAAGACTGGAAAATATCCTTTCAGCGAATTTAAATAAGTGCCTCCATTGTAATCTCAGATTTCAAAATATGCCTCCGACCGGCGGTCGCGCGGTCGAGCACTTTTTCCAGCCCTGTTGGTAAGGAGGAAATGTGTTTGAAAATTTGGTACAGCAAAACTACTCTGCATTTTATTTGGCTTTTAATTGTTCGTAATTTCATTTCTATCATAGGTTGCTTCTTGTTGCTTCTTGCTACACTTCAAGCAGAGAGTAAGTGACAAATTTATTTGAATTGAGAAATTAGTGACGACTGCAGGCTGTAAGAGGGGGGCTTTGGGTTTTCACTGGTTGCGGGTTTGGCCAATTTTAGCCCTTGGGTTTCAGGTTTTAGGTTTTAGACATGCGGGTTTACGGGTTTTGAGATGCTTCACGGGTTACGGGTTTAGCTTATTTTTCCGCTCAGATTTCGGGTTTTCTATCTAAAATCCGCAGCTTTTCGGGGTTTTCAAGTCGTATGGTTTGTGTAATTGAGATCGAAAAACTGGCTTCTGGGTGCTTATAGCAACGAGGAAGAATCGCTGAAAGCGAAAAGTTGGAAATAATCGAGAAATAGCGGCAAAAATTCGATTTTCTTCGCTGTTCCAACTCTGATATGTGGATGGTGTTGAAAAGTACTTTTTAAACCTTATTCTGATTTTGAATCATCTCGCTTATGAATCAAGTACAATTTAAAATATCCTAAGTACGGCGTTTTTCACTTTGGGGGCAATTGAATTGTAAAGTGCTCCTGAATATATATATGTACTTATGGAAAGATGCGCTAAATAGAAACTTTGTAATTTTTCTTTGTAATCCCATAATTTCAGTTCCATTTCTACATGTTAAATGTCATTTCTTTCATCACCCTAACCTAAGTTTTCTTGATTTTCTTAAGGTAACTGCGGAGTAAAACCACCCTCATCTCGTATTGTTGGTGGGAGCATTTCAAAACCATACTCATGGCCATGGATGGTTCAAATCATCAACACGAGGTATAGTCCTTCACATCATTGGTGTGGAGGCGCACTCATCTCCCCAGAATGGCTTGTGACAGCAACTCATTGTGTGAACTATGGAAAACACAGTGATTTTAAATTCATACTGGCTGAGCATGATCGTTTTAGCAAAACAGGTATTTATCTTACGATTTCTTCAACTGGAGGCCCAAGGGAAATTTCCAAACGTTTTTCAGATGATACATAAAGAATTTATTCCATTTCTCATTTGTTAGGCATGGTAGCTTCTTAGGGCCTGATTACATGAGCAGAACTGGCCCTGCTAACAGGGCTGCCCTGTAAGTAGGGATGAAATGTTGCGTGCGATTACATGGAGTAATTCACCCCAGGGCTGGGAAGTAATTTTGGCGGGGAAAATCAAATCATTGGCAATATGGCGGCTTGGTGCATGCGCAGTTAAAAACTTTGGGAAGCCAGCCCTGTTTCCAGCTCTGTCAAGCGACTATATGGGAAAAATGTCACTATTTCATCCTGTTATGCAGAAGTGGAATCCCGGCTGCCAGGGCTGGCCCACTTACCATATAATCGTGTTTCAGATTTATTACATGTCTCCTATTGACAGAAGGGATCTCGCCTAAAATAGTCCAGTCCATTCGGACAATTTGGGCCCTGCTCATGTAATCAGGCCCTTGGTTAAAGACTGATTTAAACCTTACGGACTGATAGGATATTTCAATAATTACAATTTATTGATAATGAAATGTTAAAGAATTTCAAAACATACGTCAGCCAAGTCCCAGAAGCTTGTGCTCCTTTGAAGACCCATTGCTAACCATGATCCTTTGCGAGCCCAAAGTCGACTTTCTGATGATACGAAAGTCGCTTCTGGCTTGAGTTCTATTTGCTTTACTTTTCATTCGGCATGCAAAGGATCATGGTTAGCAATGGGTCTTTAATGTCAGAACTTAGGCCATTCCAGAGACTTTCTCTCTGGAAGAAAGACACCACCTGATCAGGTGCCATCGCCTGAGCTCATCAACTCCATCACCCAGCGGGGACGCTCAGCACATGCACATACGGGGAGGTAAGTCCGATATTTTTGAGTAATGATGTTGCCGAAAGTGATATTTTTGGGTCCAAATAAACTGAAATTATGGCCATAATATTTGTTGGTATCAAATATAGATATATCTGATATTTTTGGTTTCTTTAAAGGCATCCTGGTCTCAATTTGCATTGTTATCTTATGTTCGCTTACAGGCGTCAACTATAAAATGAGCTGATATTTTTGGGTTGCCTGAAAATGTCTCGGATTGACCTCCCCGCATCAACACTTGATGTCCTCAACAACGGAGCTCATCAGTTCATACTGAACCTTCAGTAATCGAGAGGTTGTTTCACTTACTCTTGTGAGTCATTTGGGAGAATCTTTACTTGTTTGATGAAATCGAAGAGGCTTACTGTCACGCTTGTCACTGATGAAGGAAACGACGCTAAGACGATATCCGAAAATAGAGAAGAAATAAGAATAAACACTATTCACTAATTTCTCATTAGCCACCAAGAGAGCCCATTAAAGTTCACTAGGCTTTTTGATTAGCAAATTTCAAATTAGGGCACTGCATCGATTGTCGTTTCCCTTCTTTTGGGTTTTATTTTATCTGACGATTTTCTGTGACCATTGCCTGACAAAATGTAAAGCAAATGACTCCGTTGCTCAACGAGATTACTAAGTTGCCTACGACGCAAAGACTTTCAAAGTCACTACTTTTTGTAAATTATAAGAAACCAAGGAAAGCAATTATTTAACGAGTATAATATTCATTTAAATTTTCCTTAGGCCATGAGCAAGTTTTCACAGCAAAGCGAGTAATTGAACGAGATGACTACAACAAACCATCATTTGTCAACAATGACATCGCATTAGTCCAGCTGGATAGGCCAGCCATCTTGAACAGCCGTGTTGGCACAGTTTGCCTTCCCAAGCAAGGAGTCCAAGTGCCGGTTGGTTCTCGTTGTGTTACCACTGGTGAGTCTCTATTGAATTAAAATATTTCTATTTTGTTTTCCTTTCCACTAGCATGTGACCCAGAGGAAAGTGCCATTTTATGAAAATCACCAAAAGTTGATTATGTCATTGATCTCGAAACATTCTTTTTGTGCTTCTTTTCAAGGACTAAATTTATTTCAGAGATATTTCAAAGTCAAAGAATGGCTTTGAAATTATGGGGATTTGGGTTGTTACGAATTATCTGATTTTGAAATATGTTCCAAGATCTAAACACAATTGTTAAATCTAATTTTTATCCCGCAATATCCTTCAACTTGGCTGCGTATGTTTTTGATAAAACTCTGCTTTCATGTAGTACTCGAACTTTCATATGAAATTGCAAAGATGTAACTTTTAACAAAAATAAAATGCTTTATAGAGTACTGTTGCTTAACATATAGTTTCTCAAGTTATGTTTGTCTCATCTCGTGCCAGTTGGAGTAAAATAACAATGACAATCGTCTGTTGCAGGATGGGGTTTGACTTCTGGTGGAGGAAAGCAATCTCGATTTCTAAAAGAAGCTGTGATGCCTATCGTAAACACAAGAGTATGCAAGAAGCAACATGAATCGGCAAGTATAACCTGCTTTTCATCTATCTGTTTTATTGAGATGCTAGGTGGTGTAGTGGCATCAATTACCGCTCGTGCGAGTGATCGAGGCTCGATCTCCTCCATCGCCGTCGAGAGAAATACCACTACTCCACCACTCTCACTTCAGTGTGTTAGCGTGATCATATACGGTCGTCGCAGTCCTTGTGAGAGATTCCAGAAGGGGTCTTGTACCCGGCCTGTATGGGAATCCGTTCCTCTGTATGTTTCAGTTTCTCGTTTTAAAATTCCACTACGTACAATGAATTCAAAAATGAATTACATACATATAGATAACAATTATTAAACTACAACGGCAATACAAATAGATATAAAGGATATCAATAACAACATTGTAATACATGTAACAAATAACAAAACGGTTTGAAGACTACAAAGTACAAGAACATAAAATATTGTATGTAGAGGAATTTCTTAATGGAGGAGCTCTCTCAGTAGCTAAATTAATCAATCGAGGAGAGAGCACACCCTAAGTTAAAAGCCTATCATTTTACATTTTCATTTTCAATGTTTGTGATGGACGTATAAAAAAATTGGGGCTGCTTGTTAGGATGCTTGGCTCACTTTACCTGTATAGATTCAATAATCACTTGCAAATTGTTGAGCAATTCAAAATTGTAATATATGCCTCCTTTTTTTACATAAACCAGTTCAATTACATTACAAACATTGTACCCTGCTCTACGCTGAAAGAAACTACTCTACAGTGAATACGATAGACGACTGCACAAAAGATTACGCAGCTGGAAACTCTTACCATGCGCCCTAATGCATCTCGCAATGAAAGAAAAAGCTCACCCACCAAACCAATGAATCGGGGATTTGGGATTGGCGGCCTCCTTTTTCTTACGTCCTGGGGGAAGTGGGACAAGAAAAAAAGGATAGGATAGGTAGCAATTGTCAGTCAGACCAAAACCTATGAAATAAACACACAAACATGCTGTTTTTTAAAAGCAAAACAAAAATTTAGGCCAAGAAAGCTGTGAAAAACTTGTCTTTGCGTCGATAATTTCGTAGTTAGCAGCACAAACTCTTTCGGCTGCGAGTTGCTCGTCGCTTCTTCAAAGCCAACATTCCTTTTAGACAT
The DNA here is from genome assembly GCA_004194415.1 of Aurelia aurita. NCBI lineage: Eukaryota > Metazoa > Cnidaria > Scyphozoa > Semaeostomeae > Ulmaridae > Aurelia > Aurelia aurita. The sequence continues at coordinate 127,404 of REGM01000243.1, read as the reverse complement.
TCGCCTATCTATCTGCTAAAGTTTTTGAATAATTTCAACAGCTTCCAAGCTTTTTGAATTGATTTATTGCGATAAATAAACGAGACACTCTCAAAATCCCAGTGCGACGCTATACTTTGTAATGGCTTCATTTACCCCAAGTCTGATTTTCGAGCGCAAATTGATCAAGTCACGTGACATGTCGTCTGTATGAATTTAGAATAATTTAGCAATTTATGTAACCTTTATGAAAAATATCTTTTTCAGATTCCAATAACAGATAAAATGGTTTGCGGAGGAAGTGGCGGTAACACGATCGAAAACAATTGCAGTTCTGACAGTGGTGGTCCATTAGTGTGCCCTAAATCAGATGGAACCTGGACCTTGGAAGGGGTTGTGTCATTTGGTGATTCAAAATGCAGAGCTGGTAAATACACATTCTATGCTCGTGTCAGCCAATACCGTGATTGGATCAAACAACATACTGGTAAGTTTATATTTTTTATTGAATAAAAAAAACTTGCACCTTCAAAACTTGATTATGTTACCGATCATGAAAATTGCTTTATATGCGTAATTTGTGTCAAGATTTAAATTAATTTTAGAATTCTTGTAAAGTTTTGAAATGGCTTTAAATCTGTGGGAATTTGTGCTTTTAGAATCTATCTGTTTTTTTAGGCATGCTCCGAAATCACAACGAATGATTAGCAAATTTAATCCTAATGCCACACTACCACTTAAATTGGTTTCTTTGATGAAGCTCTTATGTCTTGTAGTGTTCGAACTGTCCAGTGAAATCGTAATTAAAGATTTCTGCCTGAAAATGCCATGTTTTGTAATATTGCTCAAAATAAGGCCTTTGATGCTGTAATATAGGGAAAATTTGTGAAAATCCCTTGAAATCTCGAAAAATCCTCAAAATATTTTCCAAAATCCTTGAAAATCCTAAAATCCCTCATAAAAGGCAATGGGTTTTCAATTTCTTAAAAATTTCGTCCACTTTTTGGGGTAGTGAATTGCCCCGTAGCGAAGATACTTGTTGATTTATTAATCAGTTTATACCAGACCAAAGTTCTAATTTAAATACTTTTGTGGCAGGTATTTGAAGAACGAAGACACTAACCACTAAATATCAAATTAATAAAGTGAAGATTTCTTATGACCAGGTGATAGCTTAATTCACATCTTTATTTTTGTGTTGATACTGTCTGTCCTTTCAGCATGTTTAAAATGATTGCACGATTGGTTATTGCATCTTCCTTTGATTTAATGGCTTGAAAGGAACTTNTGTTCTAAGGGGGAGAGGGGGAAATCGCATAACAAGGCAAAATTAGCTGAGGTGTTCCAAGACTTTTGGCAGGCATTGTAGTTGTTAAGTTCAATTTTTATCCCGCAGTATCCTTAACTTGGCTGCGTATGCTTGTGATAAAACGCTGCTTACATGTAGGACTCGAACTGTGTTGTGAATCGCAAGATATAGCTTTTTGGCCAAAATGCGCTGTTATGAAAGTGCCATTTCTTAAAACTTTTTCTCTCAAGTTATGACTTTCTCATCTCGTGCCAGTTGGAGTAAAATAACAATGCAATCGTTTGTTGCAGGATGGGGTTTGACTTCTGGTGGAGGAAAGCAGTCTCGATTTCTAAAAGAAGCTGTGATGCCTATCGTAAACACAAGAGTATGCAAGAAGCAACATGAATCGGCAAGTATAACCTGCTTTTCATCTATCTGTTTTATTGAGATGTTAGGTGGTGTAGTGGCATCAATTACCGCTCGTGCGAGTGATCGAGGCTCGATCTCCTCCATCGCCGTCGAGAGAAATACCACTACTCCACCACTCTCACTTCAGTGTGTTTGCGTGATCATATACGGTCGTCGCAGTCCTTGTTAGAGATTCCAGAAGGGGTCTTGTACCCGGCTTGTATGGTAATCCGTTCCTCTGTATGTTTCAGTTTCTCATTTTAAAATTCCATTACGTACAAGGGATTCAAAACTTAATTACATACATCTAGATAAGAATTATCAAACTACAACGACAATACAGATAGATATAAAGAATATTAATAACAACATTGTAATACATATAACAAATAACGAAACAGTTTGAAGACTACAAAGTACAAGAACATAAAATATTGTATATAGAGGAATTTCTTAAAGGAGGAGCTCTCTCAGTAGCTAAACTAATCGAGGAGAGAGCACACCCTAAGCTAAAAGCCTATCATTTTACATTTTCATTTTCAATGTTTGTGATGGACATATAAAAAAATGGGGCTGCTTGTTAGGATGCTCGGCTCACTTTACCTGCATAGATTCAATAAGTAATCATTTGCAAAATTGTTGAAAAATTCAAAAATTGAATATGTGCTTTCAATTTTTCTCCCGTCCTCAGGGTAGTGGGACAAGAAACAATGAAAACAGCAACTTCGGCTGTGTGCTCAAATTTAATTTTTGCTTGCAAAGTATTTAATAAAGCAGTATCTTCGCAAAAGTGCCAATTTTGAATAATTTAGCAATTTAGATAACCTTTATGAACAATATCTTTTTCAGATTCCAATAACAGATAAAATGGTTTGCGGAGGAAGTGGCGGTAACACGATCGAAAACAATTGCAGTTCTGACAGTGGTGGTCCACTGGTGTGCCCTAAATCAGATGGAACCTGGACCTTGGAAGGGGTTGTGTCATTTGGTGATTCAAAATGCAGAGCTGGTAAATACACATTCTATGCTCGTGTCAGCCAATACCGTGATTGGATCAAACAACATACTGGTAAGTTTATATTTTTTATTGAATAAAAAAACTTGCAAAAACTTGATTATATTACCGATCATGAAAATTGCTTTATATGCGTAATTTGTGTCAAGATCCAAATTAATTTTAGACTGCTTGTAAAGTTTTGAAATGGCTTTAAATCTGTGGGAATTTGTGCTTTTAGAATCTATCTGTTTTTTAGGCATGCTCCGAAATCACAACGAATGATTAGCAAATTTAATCCTAATGCCACACTACCACTTAAATTGGTTTCTTTGATGAAGCTCTTATGTCGTGTAGTGTTCGAACTGTCCAGTGAAATCGTAATTAAAGATTTCTGCCTGAAAATGCCATGTTTTGTAATATTGCTCAAAATAAGGCCTTTGATGCTGTAATATAGGGAAAATTTCGAAAATTTGTGAAAATCCCTTGAAATCTTCCTCAAAATCTTTTCCAAAATCCTTGAAAATCCTAAAATCCTTCATGAAAAGCAATGGGTTTTCAATTTATAAAAATCTCGGCCACTTTTTGGGGTAGTGAATTGCCCCGTAGCGAAGATACTTGTTGATTTATTAATCAGTTTATACCAGACCAAAGTTCTAATTTAAATACTTTTGTGGCAGGTATTTGAAGAACGAAGACACTAACCACTAAATATCAAATTAATAAAGTGAAGATTTCTTATGACCAGGTGATAGCTTAATTCACATCTTTATTTTTGTGTTGATACTGTCCGTCCTTTCAGCATGTTTAAAAATGATTGCACGATTGGTTATTGCATCTTCCTTTGATTTAATGGCTTGGAAGGAACTTCAGGTACTTTGCTATTATTGTTCATTGGAACTTTTTCATATCTTGATTATTTTCAGAATTATAGCGTTTTTCCTTTTCATTGAAAAAATCGAAAAAGTCCACGAGAAGTTTTGAGAAAAATTAAAATCATCGTAAATCCTAAATTAATAGAGGAAAAAGGGTACAATCTTCAAGAAAAGAAAACCATAGTTTATGAAGGTCTACAATATGGTGGTAAGCAGAAATCTGTAGCTTTTCTGGTTTACGATTTAGCAATCTGATGACGTCACAACCTCAAAACTACTCGAAACACAAAAAATGCTATAATTCTGAAAATAATCAAGATATCGAAGATTGCCAATGAATCAGCAAAGTACCTGAAGTTCCTTTCAAACCAGTAAATCTTAAAGAAGATGCAATAGCCAATCGTGCAATTATTTTTAAACGCCTATGCTTGTCTTGTCTATACTTCGCTGATTCGCGCTTAGCCATTGCCAAGTCATTTTGCAGAGAAAAACCCTTGGCGTAAAGTTCAATATCACTCCCTCTGGGATTTATTCGGAATTCATTCATCCAAATTTAAAATTAAGAGATTTGTTCCAAAGAATAATCCTTTCTGTGTTGTGGAGAACACTCAGATTCAAAAGGAAACTCCTTCGAAATTTTTCTAAAATCTAAATTTGAATTTTTTCCCTGTGAACTTTCCAGTGTATCCCTGAACCCTCAACTTTCCTCTAAACTCTTGAAAGCATTGACGACGGCACACATTCCTGATGTAAGTTCAACCTCACCTTTTCGATATAAGTCTGGTTCTGCTAGCTTTCGTCCAATTTAAATGCCATCTACCAACTTTAGGTGATACATAAAAAGTGGGAAGGAAATTACAAAAAAGACTGCAGTTTTATTGCCACTAATAATCATAAATGTAGAAAGAATATTTGACAACTACAGAAAACGTTCCCATATCATAATGTACTCAAGTCTCAGACCAGCAAAACATTTTGACATCAAAGGTCCCCCTTAATGATATATGATTTACATACTTGGTGTACCTAACAGATCTTTCTCTCTCTGACAACCCTCTGGAAGGAGAATTAATCTTCTACCCCCACCCCTCCGGAAGACTAACTTACCCCTCAATGTACTAACTTGCTAACTAACTTACCCCTAACGTACCCCTTAATGATAAATGACTTACATACTTCGTGTACCTAACAGATCTTTCTCTCTTTGACAACCCTCTGGAAGGAGATTTAATCTTCTACCCCCACCCCCCGGAAGACTAACTCAAACCGTTGAGTTGTCATAAAAACAATCCCAATACGTTTTGAACCATTTTTAATACCTCACTTTCAGTGGGTAGTGGGTTATAGAAAGAGGCAAAGACCTTTGGGATCCCCGTATTTTACGCTGGTAATAAATTCACTCTTTTGACGATTGTTCTAAAGACATACAAAAAAACACACAAAACTAATTGTTCTAAAACAAAGAAAGTAACACACAAAAATTAACAAATATGTTTCAACCTAATGCTAATACATCCTAATATATTTTATACTTAAACCAAAGATCATAAACCAGTTCTTAAAATGTTGCACATGTTTTGTTTTATTTTGTAAGACTTCCTAAACTCGGCATATATATATAGATAATAGCTTTCTCGACAGAAATTTCTGATGTACTTTATATTGAAAAAGGTTTGGGCAAGCATTTCTTTCTAGAAAAAGATAACAGATCAACTTCTTCGAGTTTCCTTTATTGAAACTAAGTAAATGGTATTTCTAGATGTTTTGAACTAATTTCTTTTGTTTATTTTGATGAGGATTTTTAAAAAGAAAATAACCCCAACCTATGACCACAACATTTTTCAAAAAGCAATCCACACGCCTCCTACCGCCCATGATCTTACAGATATACATTATGGATTGTCATTGCTATTTATACTTCGCCACACGCTGCACAGTCTAGTAGAAACCTACCAAAATCCAAGAAACACTTTTGAAGCATGTTAATACAATAGAATGTTCAACTAATTATTTTTTCTAAAACAAGAAGACTTATGCTAGAAATGTTTACGCAGATTTATCAAAACAAAATCAAAATTTAAAAAGAAATGGTATTTTTAGTCTTACTTTTAAATTGGTTCAGCCGCCGACTTTTGTCGTTTCAAGAGAGTTGTTCCTCCCAGAATACCAATAAGCTACGAATGTAAACATAAAAAATGTTTAATCCTTGGAAAAGAAACTTTTATAAATCTATCCTTTGCAACAGTTTTGGAGACAATACCGGGCGAGTCAATAAAATGCATAGACGTTTGAAAGCATGTAGCTCTCAGACCACTTTTCAGATTCATATAAACTGATCACACCTATTTAGCTAACATATCAGCTTGGATAAGGAAATTTAGTTTGTCAAAATCGATGGTATCGTTCTCAAATTATATGTGATTTTATAAAAATACCTCGCCTCAAATCCTTCAAAACAGGCCTAAAAATCTTGATCAGATTTGCTAGCAATCCAGCCATCATGATAACAGAAAATCGACAAACAAGGCCGAATGGCAGTCCCAAGAGTATACGATCACGCAGCAGCCTTTTTATGTACCCAATAAATGCTTGAGCAGCGAAATAGACAGATACAGTTTGAATATGATAGCTGTGGGGTTAAATTGTGAGCAATTTGATTAAGAACTTCAGGCCTGTTTTGAAGAATTTTGAGATGAAGCATTTTTATAAAATCGCTTGTAATATGAGAACGATACGACCAATTTTAACAAACTAAATTTTCTTATCTAAGTTCACATGTTAGCCACACAAGAATTATTAGTTTATAGGAATCTGATAAATAGTTGGAGAGCTACAGGCTTTGAAACGTCTATACATTTTCATGATTCACCCGGTTAGTCAAGCTTCAGGAAGTCTTTCGTTTTTTTGGTTTTAAACAACTTTTACACTTGTCAGATACTATCACTATTATACCTACAATTTATTTAAAAACTTCTTAAAAATTCTTTATGATACATTACTGTAAAAAATCCTAAATATATTACTATATCATATCATCATGATAAGATATATTATTGCTCAAGTGTGGCCAAAAATAGATATGTTTGAAAAATCACCGAGATTTGATAATGCTCCTAAAATTTTCTTTTTACAATTTATTTCAAGAATGAAGTTAGTTCTTGAGTATCACAGATAGTTTTCCATTGCATAGTCGTTGATCTACAGTAACAAAGCTTTTATTGTCGCAAACGAAATCTGGTCATTAGCATAACTGAGAAAAAATAATTGTAGCAAAAAGTAGTTGCAAAATCAAAATTCTTCTGATTTTTCAAACATTGTGTACTTTTTTATGACCTCTTGGTATATCAGAAATATTTCTAATAAAATACTATCTATTCGCAAAACTAATGCTTCAAATATTAGAACTTTAATATGTCCCATTTTCATAATATTTTTCCTATACGTTAAATTTACGGCTAAAAACAGACATTGCCAGGTAATTAATAAGTCTATTTTGTCCTACATTTGTTCAACTAACATGCAACACCTCTGCAACATTTAAGCTACAGTCATATAGCATAAGCTCCTACACAGTCTCATCTTCATGCCTGTTCTGCAATGGGCAGGTTTCCATGTATTTCTAACCCTAATTTTATTCAACTAACATACAACACATCGACAACATTTATTCAACAGTCTTTCAACATCAACCCCCACAGGATTATATTCTTGCTTTCCTCGTATTGGTTTCTGTTTCTACTTTAGTTCAACTAACATGCAACATCTCGGCAACATTTAAGCTACAGTCCTTCAACATCAACCTCTGACTTCTTCTTCATTAGCACCACTCCAGATGCTATGGCTGCCAGCTAGAAAATGTTTATTATTATTATGTTGGGACAAAACCATTTCATCATGGCAGACCGCAGGGATTAGTAACTACTCCGGGGTGCTCGGTCCTCTCTCGCAACGAGTGTGCCACCGAGTTTTGAACACCCCATTTACCTTAATATGACTTCATACTTTCAACCATGAGCAGGATTAACCATTTCAGTCCAAAATAGACAATCACGCTAAAGATGGTGGCTCCAAAGACTCTGTTGTGTTTTGCTGCAAAGCATGCTGGTAAAAAGCTCCTTGATGACCACCTAAAGACGTAAGAATTTCGGTCTTCCGTTTCGACTAGCCAGCTTGAATTCGAATCGACGTTGTATTCGAATACAACGTGGTTCGAAAGGAAACCTTTCCAAAGCAGAAAAAGTAAAGTTTGATTCGAGTGGAGATTTTGATTATTATAGATTCGCATTCGAATTACAAAGTTTTCCTATTTGTTTACATTGATTACTTGTTCCAAACTTTACCAAGACCAAAACTTTTATGTCGTTAGGTGGCATCAACATAGAGGGGCTACCCAGGTTACCCCTTTCGGTATAGTGACCTGAAAGGAAACCTTTAAGATAAGATATTGGACGAGATACAAGGCTATGAGAGTTTAGGAATATTCACCTCTACGAAAAGGACTCCTGCAGCCAGTCCGCCACTTATAAGCAAATGTTCTTGTGCCCATTCCTTCATCACTTGAATACATCCCTGTAATTCAAAACAGATCATATACTGAGTTGAGTCAAGAAATTTTTGTGACCCTGTGGTTTCCAATTATTCGTCAGATTCTTTCAAACTGATGTTCAATGTATTGCTAACATGTCAACTTTGATGCAAAAATTTTGTGAGGTAAGATCGGTCGTATCGTTATCAAATTACAAATAATTTTTATAAAAACTTTTTCATTTGAGAATTAATACAAACAGGCCTAAACTCAATGATCGCATTGCTAAAAATACTCTCGATATTCATGGTATTCAACTCGACCTCTACTGAACATAGCTGGAATTGTGTATTCAATACCTCTTAATAGCCCCTTTTCGCATGCAGCTGGAGTGAGTTAGTGGGTTTTGGTTTCAAGGCATCTTATGCCGCTTGGTATATTTACTTATGCGGCTTTGATAATCGGCTGTAGAACTTCCTTTGTTTTAAATCGCGTATCGCATTGTGTTGCCTTGCCTTGTCAATCAAAACAACAGATGCTACTGTTAAAAATTTGCCTTTGTTCTTCAGATATGAGCTTGAAAGGGCTTACCTTGTCAAAAGCTTTATCTCGGCCTAAACTTGTGTTTGATGTTGTTGTACGTAATTTAATGGTCCTAATCCGTGAAATTTTGAGCCAATCAACGTTTGGTGGTTATGCTGATAGGCTTACCTTGTCAAAAGCTTTATCTAGGCCTAAACTTGCGTTTGTTGTTGTTTTACGCAATTTGATTGGCCTAATTCGTGGCGTTTTGAGCCAATCAAAATTTGGTGGTTATACTGATAGGCTTACATTGTCAACAGCTTAATGTGGGCCTAAACTTGCGCTGTTATTACTTCTACGCAATTTGATGGGTCCAATTTGTGGCGTTTTGAGCCAATAAAGATTTGGAGTTTATGCTTACCTTGTCGAAAGCTTCGTCAGCAGAAATACTAGCATTAATCGGTGCTGAGTGATTTTTCTTACTTTCATCTATACAACTTGTTGGAAAGGCCGTCTGATTATTTGGGTGATTCAACTTCCAATCAGACTGAAGGTAATCATTAACGCTCTTTGCTCCACAGCATTTCATCTAAAAGAAAACAGGAGACTAATATGAAAATCCTTTTGGTGGTACAAAATAGACTTGACCTTGACCTTCGACCTTCGACCTTTACCTTCGTCCTTGTCTCCCTGACTTTTGATGTTACTCCGGACAGTAAGGACCATCATCATCAATCATCAATAATTTTTTTAATGTAGGCTGAATAAATGGTAGCTGAATTAAAACTAATTAAGGCCTACACTACTGTGAACAAACGGGGCACTTTAGGCCCTTGCAGAGTGGTTCCGTATGTGTTTTGGACGTTGGGCCATAGGCCATTTTAGATAATTGTGCCCGTTTTTCACAGTAATGTTATGAGTCCTTATTGACCGGAGTGACATCCATATAAATATAAAAAATTCAGGGAAACAAGGACGGAGGTAATCAGTCTAGCTGCAAAATTTGACCACATCATTGAAGACCGGAACAACCTTAAGGAATATGTTGAAAACCTTTTCGTCAGACATTGGTCACAGTATAAAAATTGTGATAAAACCGAAAGATACAAAGTTATTTACAATTTTTATACAAATTAAACGAGTCATTTTTCTCGGTTGACAAATGTATCAGCTATGTGCTAATGTAGGCCGACTGTTTCAAACGTCAAGTGATCAACAAAAACTCAAATTACATAGTTCTTAAATTTACGTCTTGATCTACATTAAATGTTTTACAAAATCTATAGCTGCAGTATAAAAGATTGATATTTCTTTTAGCAATTTCTAGACATTGGCACTCCCTTAGTTTGCTTGGCAAAGTCTGCCACAAGTTTGTAAATTTTGTTAGCTGAAGTAAGGTGGTAGAAAGAACTAGGACTCGTGTAAAAAGTCATACCAATCTTTGAGTGTCATCAATAGCAGCTGTGATTGGGTCATGGCCTTTGATCCCATATGATTTCTGTATTGCTACTGCAACAGCGCTGTTTACATAACCTTCAACCTAAATGCGAATGAGTACATTATACTTTTGGCTAGATATATATTCTTAAATACAAGTTCATACAGTATAGCCTAGTGGTAAGTTGGCCTAGTGGTTAGTTAGACTCATTATTTTCGTGTAATTTCGCTCCCCTGAACTAATATGTCGCTACAACTACAACTCATTCCAAACGCTGCCAGAAACGGATTGGCCTCGTTGTGATTCAACATGGCCTAAATCAACTGCTATTTTCTTCTCAAAACCACCGAGCCTGAAACGCTACAAAAAGCAGTTTTATTGAACTGCTGCACGATAAAACTAGCTGTCAGTACTTAGATGATTGATTCTTCAAGCCATAATTGCAAAAATCTCCTTCCTCTAAGCCATTTTCTGTTTGCTTCGACTCACTGAAGCGACGACAACAACATCAATTCAATTCAATGAGCGAAAGTGAACGGACATAAATCGTGAGTCTAGCGCGCTCGCCTTTTTGAGTATTCAGAGTTTCTTACGAGTTTCTAAAAGGTTCCATAACAATCTTCATGTTTACTACACATGAAACTTTCAAGACAGTGTTTTTGAAGCCTTTCCAATCTTTAGATATTACTCAAGTACCTTCCAAGTAATATGATACAAGAAACAAATGAAAATAAAGTAAAAATATGATAAGAATTTCCTTTATTAAAATAATTCGTTTCTTAAGTTACATTTTCCCAGTACTGGAGTTTCTTAATTTTTGGCGATCTGAGAGTTGATTTCTTATCAGTGGTTTCTTATTAAAAAATACGTGTAAGAATAGAATATGTTTGAGATTTGCTCACCTTACTTCTGAATGCGAATGCAAATGCCACACATCCAATTTCCACGAGAATGATAAGACCAACAAGAACAATGTACTGCAAAACGAAATTATCCGGAAGTTTTTAGCTCATTACAAATCTTATGGACAGGGGAGATGAAAGGGAACCTTCTTGTGAAACACGGAGAACAGGATAGAAAAAGAGTTCCTGGGGCTGCTTACTGGTTATGATTTAGATCACTGGTTGGAAGTGGTTTTGTATTTCATAGACCGACGAAAACAATGTACTGGAATCCAAATTATGGAAGCAATTTAGCTTATAATCAATCCGGAATGGCTGGTCCAAAGGTATATTGAAAGGGACCTTCTGGTGACTCGCGGTGCTGTTTATTCCTTGGATAACCTGTTGGCATTGGTTTTTCATACCGTGGATCAGCCAACACAATATGCCAGAATGCAACATCTTTATTTTATAACACAATCTCCATAACGAATTCTACAGACAGGCCGAGGAGAGATCAGAAGATTACCGACAACCCCTGGGACAACTCGTTGACACACCATAGAGTTCAAGTCTTTAGAAAGGTGGGTCTAAAATTCTTTTACTTTGTTCTTTGAATCAAATGGCTTCAAAGGAACTTTGGGTACTTTGCTGTAAATCTGCCTTGGAAATTTTTAGATATCTTGATTATTTTCAAAATGGCAGCACTTATTATATTTAAGGTTATGACGTTATCAAATTTCTAAATCCTAAACCCGAAAAGCAGCAGATTTCTGCCTGCCACCTTATTTTAGACCTTCGTAAACTATGGTTTTTTGAAAATTGTATCATTTTTCCCGTATTGATTTAGGATTTATGATAATTTAAATTTTTTCAAAATTTTCCATGAATTCTTTCAGCAAAAATATTAACATTTTGAAAATAATCAAGGTATCAAAAATTTCCACAGCAGATTTACAGCAAAGTACCCTGAGTACCCACAGTTCCGTTCGAGCCATTCAATTCGAAGACAAATTTAATAGAATTTTGCAGCCACCGTTTTAAAGATTTGAAAGATTTGAGCCCTATGCTGGTTGATACAGGTTTGAAAACAAAATATTGGAAAGCTGCAGTAATAAACAATGTGTATTGGTCAAAGGAACAAAGGATCAATTGATATTGTAACATAACAATAGAAAGGTAGATTGAAACACTTGAAAACAATGGACTGATGGTGAATATCAATGGAACAATGGGAAATAACAATAGAACGATAGGAAATAACAGCGAAACAATGGGAAATAATGATGGAATAATTGTTAATAAACATAACAAAGGAAAGATGGATTAAAATGGGAACTTACGATAAGTAACAAGCATTTGCTTTCGGTGCATGCTCCACAAAATCCGAGAAAAGCGACAAGAAAGACAATAGCCCCTGCGGCGATAATGAAATTAGCGGGCGTTTGTAAACCTTTATCTCCAAGTATTGTGTCGTAATCTTTACTGTTGTATCGAATGAAGCCACCGAAAGCTGCCAGTGCTATACCAAGTACCTACAAGATAAAAATGGCTTATGTCATTGGTGTTGAAATGAAGGGATGGAGGTAGATTGATTACCTAAGTCCCTTGTATCCCTGCGGTAAACCTTGCTCAACAGGAGCTTACAATGAAACAGTGAAAAAGATGACCCAGCCTAGGCCCATCTTTTTGTTTGTCAAAAAAGTGCAATAAATTTTCTGCTTGTCACAAGCAATGTTTTACAAGGTGGCTAGACTGATTACGATGAGTCCCAGTAATCGCTGATCAAAACGAGACTTGCACCAAACCGAGGCCGCTCATAGTCATGACTACGACTCTGTAATCAGTCTACAAGGTGGCCAAGCGGACAAACATTTTGCATGGCAAGCAAATCTCAAATGACTGCCAACAATGTTTACTCGTTTGGTTGTTGTTGTTGTTGTCAACTTATTTTGATTCGAATAATCGTGGAATTTTCGTTTGGCCTGAGCTTTATGGTTTGGCGATTAGCTTGCTACTTTGGTAGAGCACTATATTATTTAATATCTATGAACTAGAGACGCGTTAAGTTAAACGCAGTTTTGTTTTGTGGAAACTAGAAAGCATATTTCACCAGTTTTAGTCCCGCAAAAGGTCACGTAGATGTATCAGATAAGATCGCATTCCAAGTTGAAATTAAATGCGAAAAAAATTGACAGAGTGAGTGAGTGATGTTTCAGTTTGGTCTAAGAAAGCCTGTTAGCCTGTGTGCAGCTTTTGGGAAACATGAATCCATTCAGACCATTCTATGTTTATTGCTCTTGTTTAAAAAACTACGAAAGTGCATCAACTATCTTTTACCATTAAGCAACAACATTTGACAGTAGACTTGTTACGGAGAGGGCCACCTTGTTTACAAAGCTTTGAACAAAAATACTGTGCGGCTACATACAGCTTTGTGGAAATGTGAAACTTGGAAGTATATTTCTTCGCTTTTTATGCCTTTAGATAGTGGAGTTATCTTGCGGAATCAGAGAAGTCTGGCTTGATCCAGGGTTTAAGTTTTAAAGAAATCAGGGTTTAAGAAAACCATTGGGCTATGTTTAGAGTTTCAGAGGCTGAGAATTATGTTTATTAGCGTTTAAAAGCTGCGAGAAGGTGTAGGAAATCTCAGCTCAGGTTCAGTTTAGATAACAGAATAACTTTATACGTTGCAATAAGACGCAGTCAGAGTTCAAAGTTTCAGATTACAGCCCTCGCTATATTCACTCACCAGAAAGAATGAATTTCCCATCACCAATAAAATCTTCGCGCATCTTCTACCACAACATGCCATCTTTCTTCTCCTTCTCTTTTAAACACTGTTACTCTTTATTATCGATGCTTCAAAACGTTGTCGTTTATTATTGATCAAAGCACAATCCCTTTCGTATCGTTTAACTCGTAAGATTGACCAAGTGCGGCTTTGTTCGTGGTTGGCAGTTGAAACCATTCGTCTTTGTTCGCTCGCCCTTAGTCGTGAGTTTTCCTTGCCCGTGCTTTTGTTTGGTTGGCCTCTGCTTTTGTTCATGAAGATCTCACTGGGGATCAGATTTATGGGAATGCCTTGAAAATGGTTTTGTGTCGATAACCGCACGTTTCACTTCCTCCTTTGAGATTTATGCGGAAAAAGACCTGCTAAAAACTTCGCTCGCTTCTTGTTTGCTCTCTATCCCAGTCCCTTTTTGTTGATGTTGACCTTCTTTTTGTTCATAAAAGGTAATTGCATCGTTCGCTTCGCATGATCAGATTTTTCAAACACTGAAAATGGTTTTTGTATCGGTAACCCACAAATTCAACTTCCTCCTTCGAGAATCGAGATTTATGTGGAAAAAGACCTGCTGCAATGAGCTTCATGTTTACTCTCTAACCCAGTCCCTTTTTGTTGATGTTAGTCTTTGCTTTTCATTCTATCATTTTCGCATGATCAAATTTTTCAAACACCTTGAAGATGGCTTTGGACCGCTCATAGTTGTGTTGAAACTGAAAGAAATTTCATTTTGTAGCCCACACATGCATAATGCCCTTCAACAGTTATTGAAATTCATTTTTAAAGTAACATCCTAAAGCGTTTTGTACCTCCAATTAGCATCTTTAATTTTGGTCTTTTAAATCTTTAGATATGCATGAAATTAAAAACACGAAAGTGCAGGATTTGCATAACCTTATTGTCAGAAATTGTTGCGGGAAGGAAAAGTCCCAAATTCGCAATATTTGATCAGGTCCTAAGCAGCTAATGTATATGAACAACAAAAGTAACGCTTGAATCATAGTGAATCAAATGAACAAAAAGTTAAAATATTTGTCTCCTTTTTTATTCTACATCTACAGTGGCCCATTGCGCTTCAGTTCTGACCTTTGCAGCAAANACACTGAAAATGGTTTTTGTATCGGTAACCCACAAATTCAACTTCCTCCTTCGAGAATCGAGATTTATGTGGAAAAAGACCTGCTGCAATGAGCTTCATGTTTACTCTCTAACCCAGTCCCTTTTTGTTGATGTTAGTCTTTGCTTTTCATAAAATGTAATTCTATCATTTTCGCATGATCAGATTTTTCGAACACCTTGAAGATGGCTTTGGACCGCTCATAGTTGTGTTGAAACTGAAAGAAATTTCATTTTGTAGCCCACACATGCATAATGCCCTTCAACAGTTATTGAAATTCATTTTTAAAGTAACATCCTAAAGCGTTTTGTACCTCCGATAGCATCTTTAATTTTGGTCTTTTAAATCTTTAGATATGCATGAAATTGAAATAACATGAAAGTGCAGGATTTGCATAACCTTATTGTCAGAAGTTGTTGCGGGAAGGAAAAGTCCCAAATTCGCAATATTTGATCAGGTCCTAAGCAGCTAATGTATATGAACAACAAAAGTAACGCTTGAATCAAATGAACAAAAAGCTAAAATATTTGTCTCCTTTTTATTCTACATCTACAGTGGCCCATTGCGCTTCAGTTCTGACCTTTGCAGCAAATATGATGGCGAAGAGCTAGGAGAAAGAAAGAACAAAAATTCAATATATGTAATCTTTTTATAAGAAACTCTTTATAACAAACTCAACTCTCAGATCAATAAGACATTACTGGAACAAAACTTATTTAAGAAATTGTTTTCATTTAGCCAAGGAAATCCTTTTTTCAAGAAAATCCCCAAAAATCCCTGAAACTCTTTTTTGTCTTCATAAATCTCGTACAGGTTTCCGAAAGAGTGATAGGCCCCTCGACTTCATTACGACACCATTAGCGTTTAGGACATCCTACGTAAATAAAAAGTTAGTAAATGAATACAGACCTCTATTAATACAACTCCCGCTGCGAGACCTCCACAAATGAGCAAGTTACTCGAAGCCCAAGCTTTCATTATGTCAACACATCCCTACAACAAATCGTAAATTCTAGAATGAGCATGTAACAGTTACTACCAGATGAAATAAACTACCGGGCGACCCAATAAAAAGTAAATTTTTTTTAAATCACC
This sequence comes from Aurelia aurita, assembly GCA_004194415.1. Taxonomy (NCBI): domain Eukaryota; kingdom Metazoa; phylum Cnidaria; class Scyphozoa; order Semaeostomeae; family Ulmaridae; genus Aurelia; species Aurelia aurita. The sequence continues at coordinate 111,491 of REGM01000243.1, read as the reverse complement.
AGAAAATGGTTTTTTACCGATCATACAATGTCTTTGCGCATTTGTATGCGGTTATGTGGTTATGCTGATACAATTTACTTTGTCAAACGCTTTCTCTGGGCCTAAACTTTCGTTTGTTGCTGCTTTTACGCAATATGAGTGGCCCAATTTTTTGGGTTGTTAGCCAATCAAGGTTTGGTAGTTATTCTGATATAGCTCACCAAAAGCTTAATTTGGGCCTAAACTTGCGTTTGTTGTTGCGTTACGCAATCTGATTGGCCCAATTTTTTGGGTTGTTAGCCAATCAAGGTTTGGTAGTTATTCTGATATAGCTCACCAAAAGCTTAATTTGGGCCTAAACTTGCGTTTGTTGTTGCTTTACGCAATCTGATTGGCCCAATTTGTTAGGTTGCTAGCCAATCAAGGTTTGGTGGTTATGGTGATGCAGCTCAGTTGTTTTACGCAATTTGATTGGCCTAATTTGTTGGCCAATCAAGGTTTGTGGGGCTAATCTTGTAAGACACAATTTGACTGGCCGAATTTGTGCCACTTTCAGTCAATAAAGATTAGGAGCATGTACTTACCTTCTCATAAAATGCAATGCCACTTTCTTCATTACTATCATCAACACAACTCATTGGAAAGACGGTGAGATTCTGTTTTTTGCTGTTCAGCACCCAGTCAGAATTGGCATAATCTTTAACGCCATCCGCACCACAGCATTTCATCTGAAAGAAGTCAGAAGAATATACATCAAATTCTTTTGGTGCAATCAATACCTAAAGTAATCAACGAAGACACAAGTTGGATAGTTGTTAAAGGCTCTTGGGCAACCGGCATGCGTTGTAGCTAGACTCACGATCATCATCATCATCATCATCAGTACTTTATTTTTACAGTAGGTGAGAATTAATTATAGCTCAAATTTACAGCTAATTTAAGCCTACTTTACAATACAATATATACAATATTGAAGAAAAAAAAATAAAAATATATCAAGGCTAATTACATGAGGATAAAAACATAAAAGTCTATCCTGCTAGGAACCCAACGATTTAAGTCCCGTCACTATCGCTCATTGAATTGATGTTGTTGTTGTCTCTTCAGTAGTTGTAGAGGCATGTTAGTTCAGGGGGAGCGAAACTGCACGAATTAATGAGTCTACATTGCAGCCCTATTTGTAAAGGTGGCCTAATTTCGTGCAGTATGAAAATCAGCGAAAAACAAAACAAACGATCACAATGCATGCCGGTTGCCCAAGAGCCTTTAAATCTACATCCTATATTTACATTAAAAGTTTTCCGTAATATGTATCTGCGATGTCAATCTCCGTACTTCTTTTAGCAACGCACTAATTCGACCAACGGCCGCTATTAGGACAATTTTTTCAAATTTCATCATATAAAAATTTTNTCTCTTCAGTAGTTGTAGAGGCATGTTAGTTCAGGGGGAGCGAAACTGCACGAATTAATGAGTCTACATTGCAGCCCTATTTGTAAAGGTGGCCTAATTTCGTGCAGTATGAAAATCAGCGAAAAACAAAACAAACGATCACAATGCATGCCGGTTGCCCAAGAGCCTTTAAATCTACATCCTATATTTACATTAAAAGTTTTCCGTAATATGTATCTGCGATGTCAATCTCCGTACTTCTTTTAGCAACGCACTAATTCGACCAACGGCCGCTATTAGGACAATTTTTTCAAATTTCATCATATAAAAATTTTTGACTCCAGATTTGAATTCAGCACTCAAAATATAGTCCAGCTGCAAAGTTGCAAAGTTTTATTCCTTGTTATATTGATTTTACGGTGATCTAAAGCTCCAGATTTTTTTCACTGTCAGTAGCATCTTGATAAGTTCCAGAGAGGGGAGACTTAAGAGACTGTCTTCAAGCCATTCAATGCGAAGAAAGAAGAAACAGCCATTTACACCTGCTTTTTAAGATTTGAAGCCTATTCTGTTGCTACCCTTCTTAGTTGAAGTAAGGTGGTAGAAAGAAATAGGACTCATGTAAAAAAGTCATACATAATACTGAATGCCATCAATAGCGACTGTGACTGGACCATAGCCTTTGGCCTTGTATGTTTTCTGTATTGCAACTGCAACAGCTGTTTTTACGTACCCATCTACCTAGAATACGAATGACTACATTAGTCTTTAGTTCGTAGTATACAGGGTAGACTTATTACGTTGAGTCCTAGTAATCGCTACTAGGACTCAACGTAGTAAGTCTATATACAGGGTGCCCCAAAAGAACTTCACCGTTTGGAAATTTGTTATACGGGAATACTTGATAAATTTTAATGAATCAAGGCTATAAATATTTTTACGATTTTTCTTCTACTTTTTTAGCCTTGGAAATAAAGGTAGAATTTGATTTTTCCAAAATTATTTTAGTTCGAAATGCACGAAGAAGGGCCTAATGCTAGACTCATGATTTAAGTCCCTTCACTTTTGCTCATTGAATGGAATTGAATTGATGTTGTTGTTATCGCTTCAGTGAGGGACTTACTGTAGCAGTAGCGACATATCAGTTCAAGGAGCGAAACTACACGAAGAAGGGCCTAATACTAGACTCATGATTTAAGTCCCTTCACTTTTGCCCATTGAATTGAATTGATGTTGTTGTTATCGCTTCAGTGAGGGACTTACTGTAGCAGTAGCGACATATCAGTTCAAGGAGCGAAACTACACGAAAATTGTGAGTCTAGCCTAATACCCTTGATCAAACTATAGATTCTCCTTACTCAGAGCAATATGCAAAGACATTTCATCTCCCTCAAGAGTTAAAAAGTTATCGTTACAACAGTATTAAATGATCAAAGGTCTTAGGCCCGTTTTCACGCATTTCTGTTATCAACATAATTTTGATTCACTTAGGGTGTGTTTGATTGGTAATATATTTCCCAATCAAACACAAAAAATCTTGAAATGGTAGGTTTCGGATTCACAACCAGGGTTTGCCAATGCAAAACAAGAATCTCTCCAAAGTCTGCCAAACCTTCTGCCTTTTGGAGCAGAAGGTTTAGAAAGCCTTCCAAACCTACCATACCTACCGTTTTCAGAATTTCGGAGTCAATCAAACACAAATTCCGAGTCTACCAAGTCTACCGTTATCAGAATTGTTAACAATCAAACACGCCCTAAAATCTATCCGTTGCTCTCCGTATTATTATCTGTATAAAGAATTTTCAAAAGTGTGAAATTCTTTGTGTTGCACCCGGTAGTAAAGCATATTTTTAATAGAAAGTAAACAAATAAAAAGCAGATTTCTTCTGTTAGCAGAATCTGCTAAAGCTTTGATTCGATCCTGAGTGTTATATCCTAAACTAGATTTTGCTTGTTTGCTTGCCAATTATTCTAAAACACTCGATACATTTTCATGATAGTGTGGAAACTTTCGTTTCACTTCTGAGGCCTCATCAGCAACTCATAAAAAACAGTCTTGATAGAAAGCGAAGTTGATTATATTCCTTAAAAATGTGTGTTAAGTGAAGCCTCTACCAGCGGCGTAGCTACTGGAGGTGTGGGTGGGGGGGGGGGTGTGTGACACCCCAATGTCCTCAAAATTGAGCTAAAAGTTGGGAAAACTTCTTAGGGCTAACTAAATTTCTATAACTAATTTGATATTTTTTCATTCGAGGATTTACTGTACCAAAAGGAGCCACTAGAATTAGCATTTGCACCAAAAGCTGCGAGAAATTTTCAGGTGCTTATGATTAAAGTCTGTCCCATTATGCATATTAGATGTCAGGCGAAAATATCCGCGAATAGAAACAGTTGATAGGTTTTGCATAAGTGATTTTGCGTTATCGCAAATCTCACCGGATATCTAATGTAAGGCATACTACTTACCTTCTGTCTATGAACGAATGTGAATGCAACGCAACCAATTTCCACGAGGACGATAAGAACAACCAAAAAGATGTACTACAATACAAAATTATGGGAAGGTTTTCAGGTCATAACGAATCTCGTGTACATAGGAGATCAAAGGAAACCTTGTTGTGACTTATGGCGGTTCTGCTATGCAGTATTTCTAAATGCTTTGGCTCAAAAACGATATACTAAGCTCGTAGCGCAATCGTAACTAGACATGTCTACAATCATTACAAGCTTGTAGATTTTGTTCCATTACTCCGCCTCAATGTTGTTGAGGTAAATACCTGGTTCCTTTTGCAAGCTATATGTGCAACATGTAACATAACATGTAAGCAGTTTGCCCAGAGGTGTAAGCAAGATCTTTCGAAGGGGGTGCGTTCGCCAGGGTTTTGACAAGCAAACAACCGAAGGACGAAACAACTGGATATTTTTACCAAAGTGAAGTATTATTTCTGCCTAATTTATGGGCGCGAACGCACCAGTCGCACCCTCAGGCTATGCCACTGGTTTGCCAATATTAACTGGAGGAAATGGGGGCTAGCAAAGGTGAAAATCAGTATGCTTGGCTATGGCTCAGCAATTTTGTAAGTGATTGAAGGGAAGATTAAAGGGTACGCTCTGGTGATTCACGGGACTAAATTTTCTAAAAATCGGACAGACAGAAAGCTCATAGGGCTTGTTACTGGTTATGCCTTAGACTTCCTTCACACGATACCGGCACAATTTGAAAACGGCAAAAACTCGGCTTCGTGACTAGTGCAAGGGAGAGTGGGGCTGGTTTTCACAGTGGTAAGTTGTCACACTCTCATTGTCAATCGAATGCTTTGATTGTTTTTATTTTTGCTGAAACATTTGAAAGAAGTACAGAAACATAATCGGCCAAGTCTTCCTCAGTTTGTGTTTGCAGTCAGTTTGTGATTGTGATAACCTACCCCTGTGACAACTAGCCCCACTCTCCCCTATGACGTAAGAACACCATGGGAACGAGGCTGGAGGATAGGTGGATTGAAATGGAAAACTTACAGTGAGCAATAAGCATTTGCTTTCGAAACATGCCCCACAGAAGCCAAAAAAGGCCACGAAGAAGATAATAGCCCCTGTGATGATAACGAGATTAGCGGGTGATTGCATTCCTTTATCTCCAAGTATTGTATTATAGTCTTTACTTTTGTATCGAACGTAAGCACCGGACGCTACAAGTGCTAATCCAGCAAGCTGAAAAAATAGAAATAGCGGATTTTATTGATGCTGAAACAGGGCAATGGGTGAAAAAGGGGTGAAGTGGGGGCTGCTGCAATCCTTTATCTCCAAGTATTGTATTATAGTCTTTACTTTTGTATCGAACGTAAGCACCGGACGCTACAAGTGCTATTCCAGCAAGCTGAAAAGATAGAAATAGCGTATTTTATTGATGCTGAAACAGGGCAAGGGGTGAAAAAGGGGTGAAGGGGGTGACAAAGGGGGTGAAGTGGGGGTGCTGCAATCCTTTATAAATTAGATATGGAGTAATCTTGCGGAATCAGAGATGTTTGTCGAGTTTTGTTTTTTATGTTTGGTCCAGGGTTTGGTCTAAGCAACCTGTTAGGCTATGTGTAGAGTTTCAGGAACTGAGAAATATGGTTATATGCGTTAAAAGCTAAGAGAAGGTGTAGGAAATCTCAGATGCCTAGTTTCACTTATACCTAGGCCTAGAAGCTAGAGTGATATCGAATCAAAATAAGATGACAAACAAATAAACGAGAGTTCAAATTTTGTTTTTCGGATTACTCACTCACCAAAAATAAACAATTTCCCATCAACAATGAAATCTTCGCACATTTTCTGCCACAACACGCCATCTTTATTCTCCTTCTCTTGTAAACACTGTTATTGTGTTTGGTTGCTTGTAATTTTGCTAGATCACTGACTTGCCTCCATCGCAGTGATGTACCGCAAATTCAAGCCACAGGGCTGCATCTAACATTAGGCCTAATGCCTGCAAAAATAATGCAAATAGATTCGAATTTGACATGGCGACATGGTTCGAAAGAAACCTTTCCAAAGCAGAAAAGTGGAGTTTGATTCGAATTGACGTGTCCCAGACCTCGATTCTTGTTCTGTCCTATGGTCCTATCCATTTGGTCAAGATCTTGAGCGTGTTGTTTTCAGCGTAGCCAGTATACAATTTTAGCGATTAGTAATATAAAATTGTAGTCCAACCCTGATAAGATAGCTAGTGAAATGAAAACCATTTTCGTCATGAAACCACCTTTTTCTGCAGACTTACACGACATCGTCCCAACGGTCAGTTAAAGTTCTCGGCAGACCGTACCCAAAACCTAACTTACCCTAACTAACCTTAAATCACCCTAACTTACCCTAAAAACTCTTTCCTGAAATTAACCATACCCTAACCGTGTGACGTACAACAACCTAACATTCGAATGCCACGCACTAAACTGCACTCTAAAGATCTGCCAAAGATCAACAAAAGAAGAGGAAGGAGGAAGGAACTTGGCTGCGAAATTCTACTTGAAAAAGCGTTGATTTATCAAGTGGAGAAGCAGGATAAAAAACAACTGATGTTACAATCACATTCTCTACCAAAAGAGTCAATTTTTATGGTTTAAATTTCCCTTCAAAATAACTGGAAGTGAAAAGCTAAAGCTCGGGCTAAGGAACATTCAAAGACGACGGAACTTGGCTACGAAATTCCACTTGATAAATAATTCTAGTGCTGATTTACCAAGTGAAAACAAAGACATGATAGCGCGTTGTGGAAGAGGATGGGCAAAATATTTTATGATGGCTGGAAATATCTTATTCCTTGTGAGTACAGTAGCCCAAAGTGATGGATGTTTCCCTTCGTAAACGTTTCAGATTCCTATGCATCTTATTGTCATATTCCTCTGACAGATACGAGACGAAAAGAGGTCTTTAACGTACGTTCTGCTCAATATTTTAGGAAAATTATAACTTTACTGAAATTGGCCCATGTTCTATTCCATCTCTTTTGCCATGATTGTAGTTAAGGACGGCTACGTACCTAACTAACCCTAACTAAAACCCCTTTTCCAAAACCTAACCCTTTCCCCATGACACATAACGTGCTAATATTGAAAGCTGGTCCGCTAAAGTGCAGACTAGCCGTACTAGTTAAAAAAGTAAATTTTATGTTGAGAGGTTCTCAGCATCATATCTACCAGAGAAAGATGACATTACATGCCACCAGGTGAACCGAACTTATCATTTGAAATATTAAAAGGCCCCTCGTGGTCATGGGTTCGAATCCCACGCTGGTTGATTAATTGCTTGAATTTTACTCCTCGACCTACAGCTTATCTGTGTTGCAAACATTTACCTCGCTCCGATAGCGATAGGCCATTTAACGGAAAGCTCCTGTAGACCATTTAGCTAAAAGCTCTGGTTTTCTTTGCAATAATGACAGCTTTGGACTTTGAACATAAATATGTCAAGCCAGATTGAATCAATATTTGCAAGCAAGCTATCAAAGTTTACGTCAACTAGTGAGGATCATAATCTAACAGGGTCTTCAGGGGTAAAATGGGTAGGCTTGGGGTGAAATGGGAAGGCTTGGGGTGAAATGGGTAGTGTTGCTGCTGGCAGGAAAACCTTTAGATCCTAAACTGTTAATATCAACATTTGCAACATAAAGAGGGTAATTCAAACAGTTGTATGTAGAGAAAATCTATGAATCATGATTTAAACGAAATTTCTTCAAATTTTCCTCTTACCCATTTTACCCAAAGCTTCCCCATTTTACCCCTGTAGACCCTACTCTTTTGATCGATTTAACTACTGTCTACCAACAGCGTCCAATTTGATAAAATTTTTTACTTTTTTATATCAATGACATACAAGTATAGACATACTGTATTAGGCTGCCATTTTAAGTCCCATCACTTTCGCTCATTGAATTGAATTTGATGTTGTTGTTGTTGTTGTCGCCTCAGTTGGTGCAGCGACATATTAGTTCAAATGAACGAAATTTCACGAACATTATGAATTTGATAATGTATTACTTTTCTTTGCAGGTAAGTGGCGTGGGGCTGGCTGGACTGGGTGGCGCGATTCGTTACAGGAGCAAAAATTACGACACAGTATTGGGCAACAAAGGCTTGGAGACGCCCGCTAATTTCCTTATCGCCGCAGGGGCGGTTGTGTTTCTCGTCGCTTTTTTCGGATTCTGTGGAGCTTGTACGGAAAATAGATACCATTTGCAGCTTGTAAGTATTTCAGTTAATCATTTATATTTCTTTAAAGGATTCTCCTTTGGTATAAAATTTCAGAATTCTTTGCCAAGACATACTGAAAACTGTTCGTTAGACACCGTTCAAAATAAGGAACATCTTCGTGATAAAACCGAAAAATGGAACATGAATCAAAATTTTTATATTCAGCTGTGTTATGGAACAGCTTGGAAGGAGATACTAAATATAAGGCCATCTTCTAAATTGAAATTAGGCCACCTTCCCTGATGATCTTCAAACAACAACTATAGATGCTGGGGGTGTAACTTTAAAGGCTCTTGGGCAACCGGCATGCATTGCAGCCCTATTTGTAAAGGTGGTCTAATTTCATGCTGCATGAAAATCAACGAAAAAAAACGATCACGATGCATGCCGGTTGCCCAAAAGCCTTTAATTTAAAGTGTACATTCTTTTTAGGCAATGACACAATTCTGATAGAACACGAATTTTGTCACCAATTTGGCAGGCAATGACACACAATTCTGATAGAACACGAATTTTGTCACCAATTTGGTAGGCAATGACACAATTCTGATAGAACACGAATTTTGTCACCAATTTGGTAGGCAATGACACAATTCTGATAGAACACGAATTTTGTCACCAATTTGGTAGGCAATGACACAATTCTGATAGAACACGAATTTTGTCACCAATTTGGTAGGCAATGACACAATTCTGATAGAACACGAATTTTGTCACCAATTTGGTAGGCAATGACACAATTCTGATAGAACACGAATTTTGTCACCAATTTGGTAGGCAATGACACAATTCTGATAGAACACGAATTTTGTCACCAATTTGGTAGGCAATGACACAATTCTGATAGAACACGAATTTTGTCACCAATTTGGTAGGCAATGACACAATTCTGATAGAACACGAATTTTGTCACCAATTTGGTAGGCAATGACACAATTCTGATAGAACACGAATTTTGTCACCAATTTGGTAGGCAATGACACAATTCTGATAGAACACGAATTTTGTCACCAATTTGGTAGGCAATGACACAATTCTGATAGAACACGAATTTTGTCACCAATTTGGTAGGCAATGACACAATTCTGATAGAACACGAATTTTGTCACCAATTTGGTAGGCAATGACACAATTCTGATAGAACACGAATTTTGTCACCAATTTGGTAGGCAATGACACAATTCTGATAGAACACGAATTTTGTCACCAATTTGGTAGGCAATGACACAATTCTGATAGAACACGAATTTTGTCACCAATTTGGTAGGCAATGACACAATTCTGATAGAACACGAATTTTGTCACCAATTTGGTAGGCAATGACACAATTCTGATAGAACACGAATTTTGTCACCAATTTGGTAGGCAATGACACAATTCTGATAGAACACGAATTTTGTCACCAATTTGGTAGGCAATGACACAATTCTGATAGAACACGAATTTTGTCACCAATTTGGTAGGCAATGACACAATTCTGATAGAACACGAATTTTGTCACCAATTTGGTAGGCAATGACACAATTCTGATAGAACACGAATTTTGTCACCAATTTGGTAGGCAATGACACAATTCTGATAGAACACGAATTTTGTCACCAATTTGGTAGGCAATGACACAATTCTGATAGAACACGAATTTTGTCACCAATTTGGTAGGCAATGACACAATTCTGATAGAACACGAATTTTGTCACCAATTTGGTAGGCAATGACACAATTCTGATAGAACACGAATTTTGTCACCAATTTGGTAGGCAATGACACAATTCTGATAGAACACGAATTTTGTCACCAATTTGGTAGGCAATGACACAATTCTGATAGAACACGAATTTTGTCACCAATTTGGTAGGCAATGACACAATTCTGATAGAACACGAATTTTGTCACCAATTTGGTAGGCAATGACACAATTCTGATAGAACACGAATTTTGTCACCAATTTGGTAGGCAATGACACAATTCTGATAGAACACGAATTTTGTCACCAATTTGGTAGGCAATGACACAATTCTGATAGAACACGAATTTTGTCACCAATTTGGTAGGCAATGACACAATTCTGATAGAACACGAATTTTGTCACCAATTTGGTAGGCAATGACACAATTCTGATAGAACACGAATTTTGTCACCAATTTGGTAGGCAATGACACAATTCTGATAGAACACGAATTTTGTCACCAATTTGGTAGGCAATGACACAATTCTGATAGAACACGAATTTTGTCACCAATTTGGTAGGCAATGACACAATTCTGATAGAACACGAATTTTGTCACCAATTTGGTAGGCAATGACACAATTCTGATAGAACACGAATTTTGTCACCAATTTGGTAGGCAATGACACAATTCTGATAGAACACGAATTTTGTCACCAATTTGGTAGGCAATGACACAATTCTGATAGAACACGAATTTTGTCACCAATTTGGTAGGCAATGACACAATTCTGATAGAACACGAATTTTGTCACCAATTTGGTAGGCAATGACACAATTCTGATAGAACACGAATTTTGTCACCAATTTGGTAGGCAATGACACAATTCTGATAGAACACGAATTTTGTCACCAATTTGGTAGGCAATGACACAATTCTGATAGAACACGAATTTTGTCACCAATTTGGTAGGCAATGACACAATTCTGATAGAACACGAATTTTGTCACCAATTTGGTAGGCAATGACACAATTCTGATAGAACACGAATTTTGTCACCAATTTGGTAGGCAATGACACAATTCTGATAGAACACGAATTTTGTCACCAATTTGGTAGGCAATGACACAATTCTGATAGAACACGAATTTTGTCACCAATTTGGTAGGCAATGACACAATTCTGATAGAACACGAATTTTGTCACCAATTTGGTAGGCAATGACACAATTCTGATAGAACACGAATTTTGTCACCAATTTGGTAGGCAATGACACAATTCTGATAGAACACGAATTTTGTCACCAATTTGGTAGGCAATGACACAATTCTGATAGAACACGAATTTTGTCACCAATTTGGTAGGCAATGACACAATTCTGATAGAACACGAATTTTGTCACCAATTTGGTAGGCAATGACACAATTCTGATAGAACACGAATTTTGTCACCAATTTGGTAGGCAATGACACAATTCTGATAGAACACGAATTTTGTCACCAATTTGGTAGGCAATGACACAATTCTGATAGAACACGAATTTTGTCACCAATTTGGTAGGCAATGACACAATTCTGATAGAACACGAATTTTGTCACCAATTTGGTAGGCAATGACACAATTCTGATAGAACACGAATTTTGTCACCAATTTGGTAGGCAATGACACAATTCTGATAGAACACGAATTTTGTCACCAATTTGGTAGGCAATGACACAATTCTGATAGAACACGAATTTTGTCACCAATTTGGTAGGCAATGACACAATTCTGATAGAACACGAATTTTGTCACCAATTTGGTAGGCAATGACACAATTCTGATAGAACACGAATTTTGTCACCAATTTGGTAGGCAATGACACAATTCTGATAGAACACGAATTTTGTCACCAATTTGGTAGGCAATGACACAATTCTGATAGAACACGAATTTTGTCACCAATTTGGTAGGCAATGACACAATTCTGATAGAACACGAATTTTGTCACCAATTTGGTAGGCAATGACACAATTCTGATAGAACACGAATTTTGTCACCAATTTGGTAGGCAATGACACAATTCTGATAGAACACGAATTTTGTCACCAATTTGGTAGGCAATGACACAATTCTGATAGAACACGAATTTTGTCACCAATTTGGTAGGCAATGACACAATTCTGATAGAACACGAATTTTGTCACCAATTTGGTAGGCAATGACACAATTCTGATAGAACACGAATTTTGTCACCAATTTGGTAGGCAATGACACAATTCTGATAGAACACGAATTTTGTCACCAATTTGGTAGGCAATGACACAATTCTGATAGAACACGAATTTTGTCACCAATTTGGTAGGCAATGACACAATTCTGATAGAACACGAATTTTGTCACCAATTTGGTAGGCAATGACACAATTCTGATAGAACACGAATTTTGTCACCAATTTGGTAGGCAATGACACAATTCTGATAGAACACGAATTTTGTCACCAATTTGGTAGGCAATGACACACAATTCTGATAGAACACGAATTTTGTCACCAATTTGGTAGGCAATGACACAATTCTGATAGAACCCCAATATTGTCACCATTTTGGTATACAATGTCACAATTCTGATAGAACACGAATTTTATCACCAATTTGATAGGCAATGACACACAATTCTGATAGAACACGAACATTGTCACCAATTTGGTATACAATGACACAATTGTGATAGAACACGAAGATTGTCACCAATTTGGTATACAATGACACAATTCTCATGAAATTTTTATAATATTGTAAATTAGACATTTGAATTGCTTATGTTCTTAAGTTAATGATTTTCTTTAATTTTTGTTGAAACAGGTCTGTTTTAAAACATGTGAATGAAACTGTTATCATCATCGTCATTTTTCATTCGTACAACAATGTTACTAGTCAACTATATAATACTTTCATACGCGCCCAAGAAAAAGCATAGCTTAGCTAGTCTAGGTTGCTTACAATAAATATAAATTTATCTCTAAATATCTTACAGAAACTAAGTTGATTTTTGATACCTCGCCAGTTTAGAATCCTAGAACTTCTTGCAAAAATTCCCTCTTGACTCGATATCTCGAATAGCATTTGGGAGAGAATTCCAAAGTTTGCTATCGCCCCAGCTCCTTTTTGTTTTTAGTACTTGAAGAGATCATTTTGGCGAGTACTATATTTGTGCTATATTTGTGTCAACCTGTCTAAATATCGACAAGATCTTTTCAAAATCATTAAATTTGACTAAATTTTCTGGCTTAGGTACTTTTAATGTACTTTAGGTACTTTTACTTTTAATAAAAACCGCAATTTATTGAAGGAAATATTCCTCTAACTTGACAATCATTTTTTCTCGTTACAGTACGTCCTATTTGTTGGACTGATCATTTTCGTGCAGATGGCTTGTGTTACCTTTGCATTCGCTATCAGACATAAGGTCAGTATTTATAGTGATATTTTAATATAAATATTTTAGTATTCTTTATTATCACTATCAGTATGGTGTAATACAAATATCTATCTTTCATTTTTAATACAATGATATTGATTAACACTTTCAATTTAAGTCTAACTGAGATTAAATTTACAATGGAACGGTCCCAACTTCAAATGTAGTGCCTGTATTGCCTACCAACGTAGTTATATAATTTAGAAAAAAATTTATTTTGTTTCATTAGTTCTGTATATTCGATTTTGATTAGTTAACTTGTATATATTTAAATAATGTATATATTGTTAGCTATTTTGTAAACAATCGAATTAGAATAAAATTACACNGATATTTTAATATAAATATTTTAGTATTCTTTATTATCACTATCAGTATGGTGTAATACAAATATCTATCTTTCATTTTTAATACAATGATATTGATTAACACTTTCAATTTAAGTCTAACTGAGATTAAATTTACAATGGAACGGTCCCAACTTCAAATGTAGTGCCTGTATTGCCTACCAACGTAGTTATATAATTTAGAAAAAAATTTATTTTGTTTCATTAGTTCTGTATATTCGATTTTGATTAGTTAACTTGTATATATTTAAATAATGTATATATTGTTAGCTATTTTGTAAACAATCGAATTAGAATAAAATTACACACACACACATTTGCTAGAGTTAGAATGCGTTAGAGACAGCCTGGTTCTTTTTGCGTCAACTTGACCGCGTTCGCGTGAGAGTCCTGGACGCCAGGAAAGTAGAGCCCAGTCCCCTTAGTCGAAGATGACGTCAGGGAACCAGAATTTGATATTTTCTTGGCGCCTTCAAAGATGTCCTAACCCATTTGGATGGAAATAAAAAATTTGTTTCCGTTTGGAGGTAATAACTCACTGAAAATGCGTCGAAAATGAGTTTAGAAAATGCGGTATCTCATTTTTAATGCGTTTTTACTCTAGCTGAACCAAGCTCAAGGAATTATATTAAACATAGTGGGATATTCGGTTCAAAATTATTTATGCCTAAGACTTTTGCATGATCGGGCTCTATTTTTGCAGTCTAGCCCCATTTGATCTAATCGGGTCCGATTAGATCATGGTATAGGGGCTCGCAAAAGTGGTCGGAGTATTAGCTCAGTTTTGACATCGGGTCGTTCTATTCGTATTTCAGACAGAATATTACATCGGCAAATCATTCGCATTTGCCATTTCAAAAAAGTACAACAAGGCAGGATATGAACCAATAACAAAAGCAGTAGATGAAATTCAAAAGACGGTAAGGGGAGTTTATCACTATTATCTTCGAGCTGATTCTCTCAGGCTTCTCCCTTCCATCAAATTCTACGTTTATTCCTACATTGTTTTTCATGGTACCACAGCCTTCAAAGTTAATGACTGTTGAAGTTAGACGTTGTTAAAAGCTATGATATTTAATTTCTGCAAACCATTTTTAGAATACCTCGTGGGCCCACACAAATGACACCTTTTGTATAAGGAATTCTTTTTGTTGCTGTTTTTGGTGGAATGTTCTGGAGTGTTGTCCTAATAATCAACCAGGCTTCTCCCTTCCATAAGATTCTATTTTCATCCCTACATTCTTTCATGGTAACACAGACTTCACACTTAATGAATTTTGAAATCAGGCCTCGTGAGAAGACGGAATATTTTATTCCTACAAACGATTCTTCGAATTCAGTTCCGTGCGTCACAAAAGGGGCCTTTCGTCTGACGAGTCCATTAAATAAATCCGTGCGTCGCAAAATGGGTACCTTTTCTTTAACGAGTTCTTTATGTTACATCTTTTTTAGTTCAAATGCTGTGGCGCATATGGTCCTGATGATTATATGAATGCATTCCAAGCTATCCCAAAGAGCTGCGATGATAAGAAAAATCAAATCCCTGGCACCACAATTATTTTCCAAACGGTACGATTTTTTTTTCAAATGAATCATGAACGATAGGGCACCAAATGTGTATCAGTGTTATATTGTTATCAGTAGCGAGCCACCTTATATAGAAAACCCTGAGTTAAAAGATGAGATTTCAAAGGTTTTAAAATAGCCTATTGTATTTGATAATCCGACGCGTGGCCAAAGACAGCAAAGCCAAAGGAAACAATGGCATTTTTGGTTTTTTCTTTGCACTATTTATAGACTGCGTTTGATTTGNTTAATGAAACAAGTGCCCTTGACGTGTCGTGCCCCTCCAAGTTTAAGATGCTTCCTACGGCCCTGAAAGATTTCCAATGAACACTGATGGAAAAGTATCTGAAGTTCCTTTCAATCGCTTAAATCAAATGAAAGATGCATTAACCAATCGTGCAATGTGTTTTTTAAAGATTTGATGCTTATGCTAGAATTTATGATTTGTCGTAGGGATGTGTTGACATAATGAAAGACTGGGCTTTGAATAAATTACTCATGTGCGGAGGCCTCGCAGTGGGAGTACTATTGTTAGAGGTCTGTATTCATTTTACCAAATTTCGTTAATGTGGACGGCACCTTATTTCTTCTCTCCATGTTTGCCGCTATTCTCTCACTATTATCTCTTTTCCTTTCGGCTCTCTGCCCCTATTTTAATCAAGTTTTATTTAACAGATGTATTAGGCAAGTCACTTTGTTAGGTTGTTGTTGCCATGTTACCCCATTATAATTTTGGTATGAGGGTATGCGCCCCAAATTGTTGTAAAGTTTATTTCTGAAGAAACACAACGCGAAACGTCAAACACGTTTACTTTATTTTTGAAATTCTTTATCATATTTATATAGTTAAGAGAAGAGAGATGATATTGATTTTTGTTTATATAGGATGTCCTAAACGCTAATGGTGTCTTGATGAATTCTTGTAAAATGGCAGGATAAATCACAAAAAGAATTTACATTCCTATCTTTCAAGATTTAGCGTAGATTTGACATGATGTTTTCTGCGATAGTTTACCACACTTTGGTTACTAAGCTGTATTAGTATGTTAGTAATACCACAGTAGTTATGAACTCACTGAGTTGTGTTGTGGGTTTAGAATGATCAGATTTGAAAAAGGGCCTAAATTCAAATTTTTGTAGTTTTGCATATGTAAGATGGGTTTGAAGTGCCAAGGAGTCTCGTTCATATAGAGGCACCGCCAGCGGTCCAAACGGTGGGAGGGAGAATGAAAATGGGGGTTGAGGGTCGACCACCCCCTTCTTGCCGTCAGGGAACGCCCCTTTACTCTCGGGAAACCCTCTTCTTTGTCATCAAAATTCAAAGTCTAACAAAGTATCCCCTCCCTCGATACTTTCTCTGCGGATTTGGATGAATTGGAAAACTGACTTTGAGAAAAAGTGGGGGAATCGCCTCCCCCCCCTAATCCCCCCGGTCGTGCTGCAGCTACGTTAAGATTTACCTGAATGCCTGAACAGAAAAATTTTCGGAATTTTCTTGCCATGCCTAGATGTGGGGGATGTGTGCATTTTATTTTTATATTTGCATAGCGATAAATTCAACGAATGCATATCTCCCAAGGTCTACATTCTGTGATGCTCATAACTATGTTTATCGATTTCTCCTCCTTTGCAGCTAATTGGAATATTCGGATCAATTAGTCTAATAAGAAACAGAAAAGTCTTGCACCGATCACCAAGTGTAGTATGAAGTAACGAACTGAACAAAGAAAGAGCAAACTTTAGGGTAAATTATTGTTTGGTTGAACTGTTTAGCAGTAGTATATAATAGCTATTTAGACTTATTGTAATCGTCGTAGTTTTGCTCCTCCGCTTGAACTAATATATTTTGTAAAATTACAATTTAAAGCATGCTTAAACCATCGTACCCTGGGTAGCAGAGCCTCGATTTTTATGATTTATTTTTTTGTAGGCTCTGGTACCAAGGGTAGAACCATCGGCATTATGATCTAGCCTCGATGTGACGGCAACAGACAAATGAGGTTACCATAGAATAGGAAATTTACTGTGAGTGATTTACGTATCTACTCTGATCTACTCCTAGCTAACGAATTAAATAACAAGTATGTCCTACAAATGGGCCTAAGGCTAGCTTATATTCCTAGAGCTACCCTAACTGGGCTCTCGGCCTACTTCTACTAATGCTGTTAGTCGGTTATGTTTACTTTGCTTGTGTATAAGCCTATGTCTACTTTGTTTATTGGTAGCTGATTTCCTTGTTTAGCTTTTGGTCTAGTCCTACCATGGCCCAGTTCTACCACGGTTCCAATCATTTGTCCTTTTCACTCTAGAAGACAAATCGTCTGTACGGATAAGTTATCTTAGAAAGACAAGTCGCCTGATGTGAAAGAGGGACGGACAAATTTTTGGCGTACAAGTCGTCTGATTTTGTCCGTCTATTTGTTTGTCTATCAAGACAGTTTTTCGAAAACGATTTCTGTGTCTACACGGAAAAGTCATCAAAAGTCCGACTCGAAATTCATATCAGACGAACAACTGTCAGTTATCCGTCCATACGATTTGCTCATCTTCTGGTGTGAAATAGGCCATTCAAGGGGCATTCAAGGACTATCATTTGCCCAATATACAAGCCTATATCTGAGGCTGTTTGCGAAATGGTTGATCATTTGTCCATCCGACTCGGAATTGTTTTTGTTAATTAAGGCCAAAATATCAACCAGGTAGTTTCTTGTTGGGCAGCTCGGTCTCACTGGACCAGAGTATGCTTTTCGGCTATTTGTAATATGTATGGCACTTGAATGTTTCCCTGTGATTTAAGAAATCGATCTGTGTCGGACAGACCACTGATCAACCATTTCGCAAATAGCCTCATCTACACTCTGTACTAGCTGATTTCATAACCTTATCCCTGGCCTAGCACTACGGCTGTTCGAGTCATTCGGGTGCTTCTTTTGGCATCACTCAATCGCAGTAATCGTGGTAAACTTTCTGGTGCGGTCTTTGTTCTACTTTCCGGCCTGGCAGGAACAACTATTCTCGCCACTGCAGTTAGAAATGCAGCCGGGAATGGCTTCGGTTTTCTATTCGCTTGAGTCAGAACAACTCTTTTCAGCCGGTTTTTATTTACAAAATGATCCGGACTTATCTCCATTTCTTCATCCGGTTGATTTTTCAGCCTCGTTGTGATCATTTTCACAGCTCTGACGTCACGTTGTAGGTTAGTTGCTTTGTCTTCTCGTTGGTTTATGATTGTCTGTATTTTTCCTGCCTCGATCTGAAAAAGAAATCGAAACTCTCCCAGTGGTACAATATATGATAATTGATTTTAAAAGCAAAACCACGATAAACATGTTTAAAGAGCTTTTTGCCAGACACTGAGCACAGTTCAAACGATTTCCGTATCTTCTTCTGTGAAGGCACCCATCTTCCTGCCATTTCTATGAGTTGTGTGTATGTGTGTGATTGACGTGACTGCATGCGAATGTCAGTCAGAGGAACTACACTGCAGACTTGCATAATCTTCTGAAGTCAATCACATATAGAAGATTGGAGGCGCAATCGCAGGCGAAGAAGATAGCAAGAAACAACAGGGTTAGGGCTGGGGTTGTGGTTGGGGAGAGCATCTAGTTTCTGTTATGTTTGATATAATGATAACTTATCAGTTACCACTTACCAGAACAAGCTGCTCTCCCAGATCCCCTCTAAATACAATAAGAACAATATATTTNATGCAGGGGCGGCGCCACGGGGTGGACTGGGGTGGACATGTCCACCCCACTTTTTTTCAGGATCGATTTTCTAATTCGTCTAAATTCGATGAAAAAAGTTGGGGGGGGGGGGTTGTTTTTCCTTCTCAGAGATCGGTGCTCGTTTCCCCTCGTTTTCAATTCAGTGATCAGTCGTAGTTATTTGATTTGTGTAGCTTACATGAGGATTAGAGCGATGTCGAATTTAAGTTTTTTGCTTTCTCGCTTGTAGTTTGAAGTAAATTAAGGCTTACAAATAAATTCTAACATGTCAAATCAATGACGAAATTCAAAGAACACAAATTTGCATTATATCTAGCAAAAGAGCGTTTTCCGACGTTCTAGAGGGCGTGGTCCTAAAAATTTTTCTAGGGGCAAGCCCCCAGACCCCCATTTTTTGCTCGCTCCGCTCGCGTGTCCACCCCACTTTTTGGCGGCTGGTGCCGCCCCTGGTGTAACTTGTCGTGGTTTAGTTTTCTTACCTCAATCTGTGCAGATGGTAAGGTCGATAAATCTCGTTTCCTTGGATTTAAAATCACTTCTGATATTTCCTCTGGTGTAACTTTATCACGAATTACCGCTAGGCCACTGTCTAGGTTTGCATGTCTGCAAGTAACTATAACTGAAACAAAATTAAATGTTTATTTTCAACAAAATTAAATATTTTTGAAGATATCATTTCGGAACGAGAAGGTCATATAATTTTGTTGGCATTCATTGCATTGAACCTGTGCCACTAGGGGTGGTCTGCTTGGCATTAGTAATGGGAAAATTGAGGCCCTTCGTGCAGGCAAAATGCTAAATCAAAGGACCTCAGAGGTGACTCACGGTATTGGCTTGAACCTGTGATGGTGGCTTACCTATGGTTGAAAGCAAGATTGCAGGCAGCAGAACCATCTTTGGTTACCACCCTGAAAGAATGGAGAATATATCATTATCAGGGGGGATCTACATTTGCAAGAACAACACAATGTTAGATCAGCGGCGGAGCCAGCACTTGAAAAGTGAGGGGGTCTGGGGCGTAGCCCTAGGAAAATTTTGCGTGACCACGCGCTTCAAACTCTCGGAAAACACAGGCAACGCCCTTACCCCTCCTGAGAGAACAATTTTATTGCATTTTTGTGCGAATCTCAGGAACCATCTTTTGGAAAAGTGGGGGGGGGGTCCGGACCCCCCCATTCCGCCCCTTGGCTCCGCCACTGTGTTAGATGGAAACGGAAATCTCTCTTTTGGATGAGCAGATTCTATCAATGAATTGTGATTTAAGTAAAGAATAATGCACAATAACAGAACCATCAAACAGAAACACTTGCCTGCGTCACCCCGCAACCAAATTTAGGCCTAGACAAACAAGATACTGGAAATTTGATATTAAGCTTGAAATATATTCTAGACTATATGAGCAAAAGGTCCTAAATCTGCAGCGCTGCTTGGCGAGGAATGGAATGCACGACTCCCAATTCCGGTATTTTCTTTTCTTGAAACCCTTGCTCGTGGTCCTTTTTATGTCCTCGTCCCTTGCTCCGAAAACCGCTATCAGAGCCTCACACAAGATAGCTTTGAACTTGAAAAACAGAACCACTAGGTTGAAGGGTCAGCCTCCTTAATAAATTGAAATATGAAATATAAAATATGAAATAAAAACAGAACCATAATTCAACATGATAAGCAGCTTTTTTAGAGACACCAATCAATGTAAGAAACTTAAACTTCTGATAATAGCTGCAATTTATAAATACGAACCTACGCAGCTCGCATTTATTTTAATTAAATTTTGAAGTTCTCATTCTTATCGCCCCGTATAAGGATGCTTAATTGTAGTGAGGCTAAAACCAAACCAACCAAAGAGTAACATGAACTAAAGACTCCATAAAATAGAATCTACACTTACCAAACCTAACTCAACGCAGTACAGTGTTCATTTTATGCCACTCTCCTTGCGAGATCCGACACAGTTTTTCTCACATTTGTTTTGGTCTAATTTGAGCCTACTTATCCAGACGTCTCAAATGTTATCAAGACGTCAGTTCTACTCATTGAGTTCTTAGACACATGGCTGATCTAGCAGGTTATTTTTTCGTTAACAAGGTAAACGATAAACATTCGACAACCTTATAATCACGGGCTACCCGCAGAATAGCGCGCTTGTATCGTGGTAATAGATTAAAGGTGTCCTGTTCGGATATGCAATATTGAAGAAACCTGCCATAGAATAATTTGTTTGAAGAGAAAGGTATCTGTTTGCAGAGCTCGTTTTCGCGATTGGACTCTTCAAGCAATTCCAATTTATGTAAAATCTCTATACACCGTTATCGTTACTACACGAGAGGCACTTTTTCCCTCAACCTCGGAAAAAGTTGTAAATATTCCTTTTTTGGCTCTTAAAGGGAATCGACATAGTTAAAAGCTGGCCCGTGCCAAGATAAAAATAAATCCTATTGTAATTGATGAAATTGACACGTGCGGTTTCATTGTGTAGCTAAGGAAACAATGGGTGCGTAGGCATTTCTTTAGCCTATTTATAGCAGCCACTCGATATAGCTATGTCTATTCCCTTTAACCTTACTCACATTGTAACGATAACGGTGTATAAATCTCTAGACACCGTTATCGGTACTACACGAGATGCATGTTTTCCCTCTACCTCGAAAAAGTTGTGAATTTTCCTTTTTTCTCTCTAAACCTTACTCACATTGTAACGATAACGGTGTATATAAAAGCTCTATACACCGTTATCGTTGTGATTGGCTATGTTGGAAATGTTCATATTTGCTGTCCCCAGTTCCAAGTCCCAAGTTCCAGGTCCAGAAGCAGCTAACCCCGTTTTGAGGAGCCAGCGCCCAGTTGAATTTGAAACGAGGTTAGTAGAAGAATTTCTGCTGGGCCTAATTCGATCATCGTGGTGCAACCGGAAGGGTACATTTGGCTGTATTGAAGAAGTTAGCCGGAACATTTGAAGAAATACAAAGATCATGGGAGAAGACCTTCTTTGGGCCGTCAAGAATGGCGACATGGATATGTTGAAAGTTTTAATCGAAGAAAAGGTAAACATATCTTGCTTGGTGCTGGTTGTTTCATTGATTCATTTGTTGTTGGTTCCTCGAGGAAAAATTATTATTTTAGGCCCAAACCCTTAATCGACCTTATTTTCTTGCTTGTTGAGGTCTGAGGAAACAGTGCAAAAATATATACTTTTATGTTAGTAGTGGACAAGAAATCTGAAAATATCGTTGCTTTTTGTATTTTTGTAAAAAAAGTTACTCACAGAGACAGAAAATTTTCAGGCCCGTCCGTTGTTTTATTAATTTGCTAAAGTTTGTTCCTTTTTTAGTGAAAAAGGCTGTGAAAGTCAAGCTAATGAAAATAAAGTTTTAAACTTATCTATATTCAAAGAAGTTATCAGAGTTATCAAGCTATCTCTTTTTATATTATACAATTAAAAAATAATCTATTTCTGAGTGGTTTTGAAGTCCTTTTTCAGAATTTCCCAACCATGATTCTAATCACGAATGAAGAAGAAATCCCCACGCATTCTGCAAACTTTCCAATCTGGGAAGTATCCAATGTTTCCTTGTAAAACCTGCCTGGCATACCAAAGTGATGTGTCAGACTACCAACTGCATTCTTGTTTCTTGCGCAGAGAATTGCGCAGATGAAAATGATGGAAGAACAAAAGGCCCTATTATTGCTTTCTCAAAGGTTGCGTCTAAAACATATTCTCCTCCGCGGAAAACAAAAATGCAGTCTGGTCAGACTAGAAAGTGGGATGTTAACAATGTGCAACACACAAATCCTCGAACCCTTTTGCAAGTGACATAGTCTTGATTTAAAACACGTTCAGATTGTGATATTGCTTTTCTTTTTAGAATACAAGCGTGTCAGCAGAACTGTTGAATGGAAGGATGGCGATTCATTATGCTGCTGATTATGGTCATGCTGATGTCATTGAATATTTGGTGTCGAAAGATGCTGATATCAATGTGAGTTTTATATTTTGGGTGACTCAGAAAAAAGTTGGGCGCTTAGGGGTCAGTCATATATCGATGTTGTCCCCGCTTAGCGTCATTCCGACGTTAATGGGTGGGGGGGGTCAACAACCATGATGCTAAAAATAAAAATTATTTGCATCAATTTTCATATAGACGTATTTCTGTAATATTATGAATGTTTTTTGATAATTTTGTATTCATCTCCCACCCTGAACCCATTTTCACGCGATCTGCTCGGTCGGAGATTGTTTGTTGAATCGCTGTTGGATCGCCGGAGAAGTTAGGCCTGGTACTTCCCGTTCTCTTCCAGTTAGGCATACCTTAGCCTATTATGTCAATTATAGGCCTTTTATCAGTTTTGAATGGACCGACGCTAAGGGTAGGGGGGTGGAGGGGTCCGAAAGTTAGCGTCGGAATGACGCTAAGCGGGGACAAAATCGATATATACTTTTTGTGAGAAACAACTCAGATTGCATATGTTAAAGTTTTATAATACAGAAAAAATAATGGATTAGTTCTAGCAATTTAGTTTGTTAAAATTGATCATTTTTTGGGTATTTGTGATTTTGGTGAAAAGGTATTGTTTTTATAAGAACTTTTTGATTCCTGTACAATTATAAAATACATTAACCACCATGTCTCCCCTTAGTAAATATTTTTTCTAACTAAATTTCCCGTCGTGTAGTTTAAAGTTTGTCTCAAATTAGATGTCACGTGAGATTTGCGGAAACAAAATAAAAATGCAAACACTTCAATTGTTTTATTCGCGAACATTTTCACGTGGCATCTAATTTGAGACTAACTTTAGTATTTTCTGTCTTTTTTTATGTCTCTATGTCATGGCCGCGAGGTAGACACAGTCTATTGCTCCTTGTGGTATTATTGAACGAAAAACCGATTTTCACCTTATAAATTTCATATCTAAGTTATTCTTTTTCCTATGCAACACATTTTTAAAGAAACCAATTTCCCAAGTAAATCACATTTCAATGAAAATTGACAAACACCCCACTTTTTTCCCTCACCTGGTCGGTCACCAGAATTCATCTCTGATTTATTCATCTCTGGCTGTTTTAAAGCAACTGAATAATACCACGAGGCTCTGCAATCTCAAGTGGTACTTTAATTTTCAAAGTACTAGATGTGCGACCCAAATGGGTTCTTTTTCAGCAGGAAATTCCCTACATGTGGGTTGATTTTGCATACCAAATCCCAAGATTTGGGTTGTATTATTTTAAAGAACTGTTAAATTGCTAAAAAATAGTTCCAAAATTTCATATTTTTCCTACACATGGGTGGGTCAGGATGGGCCTAAAATTGAATGGTAGACATATGGGTAATTTTTTTTAACCTAGGCGGCATGTCTACAGTATAGGCCTTGCACACATTAACATGGCCAGAATTCTCAAGAATTCTTCACATTCTAATAAGAATTCTTGAGTCATATGAAAGACAGAAGATTTTTTTAAACAAGAATTCTTAAGAAACTAAAAACATGCTCAAGAATTCTTAAGAATTTTTTGGCAGGAAAACCATGTTAATGTGCGCAAGGCCTCTACTGTAGTTCATTATCCTACCCCCCTGGCGTCCAGGTCTGTTATTTGTTCCCATCCTGCTTTCAATTGAAGACGGCAGCAAAGATAGTTTTGTATCTAAGCTATTCTCAAATTGGAAGCCCGAAAGAACAATTTTGATGCAATCTTCTTGCCTATTTTAGATACCAGATAAATATGGAATCACTCCAATTCTTGCTGCAATTTATGAAGGCCATGAAGCTTGTGTAAGAACTCTTCTGGATGCCGTAAGTAATTCTCTTTCCTTAAAAACCGTGTTTCTTGCTTTGTGTTACAGTAAAGACCTCCATAAAAGAACCTGTGATTTTCTGTACAGGCAGAAATTGTTCCTATATATACATTATTTAATGGTAAGTTCCGGAGGCTCTTACTCCGCAGTTTCTTACATTTTTTTCTGCAAAATTCACCCCTACGGAGGTATTTTACATATAGGACAAAACTTGCTCTGAAAAAGAAAGTTTTTGGCAAATATTTTTGCAGAAAAATGTTGTTCTCAAATCAGGAAGTTTGTGAACCAAACCGAATTCTTTAAAAAGCTTGTTATAGAACTATTATTTAAAGATCGATTCGGTTGAGAACATCTATCGATCATTTATCGATTCGGTTGAGAACATCTTAAATCTTGTTAAATTTTTACTCAACCACCAAGTCCATTTTCGTAACGTTTATTGTCACAGAGTCCTGTCCATCTATTCCTTTGTGCGCCCGTTTCACATTTGATGTTAGGCTTTTATCGAACCCAGACCCGTTAGCGGTGTCTCGNCGGCCCTGATTATTTAAAACAGAAGAAGAGA
Source organism: Aurelia aurita (assembly GCA_004194415.1). Lineage (NCBI taxonomy): Eukaryota > Metazoa > Cnidaria > Scyphozoa > Semaeostomeae > Ulmaridae > Aurelia > Aurelia aurita. The sequence continues at coordinate 86,271 of REGM01000243.1, read as the reverse complement.
AATCCATCTACCCACCACATTAGCCGTCTACCCTAGACTTCTTGCAAGAATATTTGGAGACCTCAGAGGTTCCTGGATAACACCCAGGCAGGAGCATTTTACATTTCCAGTTGAACTGGGGTAGCCTACTCTCATCAAATACTCGCCACAAAAGATTCTTAATTCCCGGGATTAATTTTCTTGGAAAAGGAAACAGTGTGTATTTTCTACAGTTTTGAAAGCTTCGGTCAAAATTCACAAACATTAGTTGGCCAGTTGTTTTTTTGACAAAATAATAGAATTTTAGCTGAGAATTTATTCACTGAAATTTATCCATCACTGTTTTATCTGTTCTTAAAAAAAGGCTTCATTTTTGTCTTCAAAGGGCGCAAAGAAAGATGGAAAAGCACCTGATGGACAATCGTATATTGAGTGTGCTGAAAAAGCTTCAATCAAGGATTTACTGAAATAGAATTTGCTTGCTTGCATTCGCGTCAAGGTATTTATACCATTTTTCTCATTTCATCTCAAAATTACATCACCTACCTCATGGTCAGTTAATCTCTTCTCATCCTTTATTGAGTCATTTTTAGGCCATCATCAGAGCCAGACTTCGTAATTTGAATACATGCAGTTCCTTTTTGTCGAAGCTGTTTGATAAAGATGTCTGTAGTACTGGGTGAACCACAAAATATCTCCCTTTTTGAAACATCATTGCAGCAAAAATACTTGAGCTATATAATCATCAAAACCAAATTTGTAATAGGTAAAGGATTGAAGAGTACATTTTTTGTATTTTGTTTCTAATTTTTAGAATAATGGTTTCTCTCGGTAAATTCGAAAGTTTCAAAACATCAGTCTTGCAGAACAGCCTGAAAATGACCTAAAATGCACTATCAAGTTTTCAGACGTTTTGAAATCCATTTGAAGGTGAACACCTGCAAGACGAACACGTTGTTAAAATGAACACGGTCTGTTGGTCCTGAAGGTGTCACTGTAAGGGATTTGACTGCACAACGTTTTTGTTAAGTTTTCTGTGCTAGCCATGTCAAAAGTGTCACTGATTTTACCCCATTTCTTCGTCTCCAGTTTTTAGATACCCAATGGACATGAACGAACCCAAACCCAACTCACTGTATGTATTATTTCTTATATTAATACAAACTCTACTTGTATTTTCTACTGATCACAAATCCAAACAATTTTTTGTAGCATTTTAGATTATTGAATGGTGTAGCTAACGAACTTTAATTTTTGAAATTCTTCATTGTTTATAATCTGCTTCTTCTTCTAAAAAACAAAGTTTATCTTTGTTAAATATCTGAGGATCTTCGCGAGAAATTTTATCATGTTTTGGTACGATTAAGTCCTATTCTACCAGGCAGTGGAAATTTCCCAGGTCTCTTTGTGAAAATGAGACCAAGGTAGACAAGCCCCAACATGTGAAACAAAACAAAGAAATGTCAGTTTTGCAATCAAAGAGAACTATGCGCGCTGGGAATAAAAAATAACGGGCTAAGAGGTCGCTGCGGTCTCTTAAAAGCTTGTAAAAATAAATAACATGTAGTTGCAGATCCCCTGTAAAATCGACAATAATAATAAAGATGGCGGCTCCAAATACTCTGTTGTGTTTTGCTGCAAAGCATGCTGGTAGAAAGCTCCCTGACGACCACCTAACGACATAGACATTTTGGTCTGCCGTTTCGACTAGCTTGCTCGAATTCGAATCGACCTTGAATTTGAATGCAACATGGTTCGAAAGGAAACCTTTCCAAAGCAGAAAAAGTAAGTTTTGATTCGAATTGAAGTTTTAATTAAAGATTCACGTTTGAATTACAAAATTTTCCTATTTGTTTAAATTGATTCTTTGTTCCGAATTTACCACAGCTAGCCAGTCGAAACGGCAGACCAAAACTTTTATGTCGTTAGGTGGTCGTCAGGGAACTTTTTACCAGCATGCATTGCGTGGCCGCCATCTTTAGCGTTATTGTCTATTGATTAGTTTCATTACTTAGTGGTATCATTGACAATGTTCCTTATTTTGGCTCTGCAATCTCCTCCTCCAAAGATGCCCCATGATACCACTAATAAAACGAGAATTTTATACCCAGCTGTTGTTTTGAAATCAGCCAATCAGAAACATGCTAAACTAGCTTGTTATTGTGTTTTGCACCAATCAGAGCCATGTAAAATTGGCGTAGACCAATGAGAATTACTTGAAGAGTCTGAGTGAGACAACAAACTCTTTCCGTCTACATGGCACTTGGTTTTCCGGCTTTTATATAAACATGTTCCAAAACATCTAAATCATTAATCAAAAGACGACCTTGCTCTACGAATAAATGGAATCAGTCGTTGCCATAACTTTTGCACAATCTGGGTTCTAGGCCAATAGTCACTCAAGTTTTCATAGCTGCCCAGCCATAGTACTAGTGTTACCACAGGGGTATCGAAAGGCGTATCCCCTATCGAGTACCCTAGTTTTCGTTTCTTTGCTTCTCTGTGATCCGGATTATGAAAACAACACCTGCGTAAGTCGAGATATGGCTACGTCATCGTTGCGGTTGTAACAACAGATCGACCGCAACGATGACGTAGCCCGATCTCGAATTACACAGGTGCTGTTTTCATAATCCGGATCACAGGGAAGCAAAGAAACGAAAACTAGGGTACTCGCTAGGGGATACGTGTTGCTAGTTAGAATATCATCATTGGTGGCCAAGCAAATACTAATTCATGTCATAATCAAGTCGTAACTAAAACTCCTACGTTCCCACTCATAGCACTATCGAGATTATTTAACGAGGGCACATTAATTTGCTCAATGACGCAATGTAGCAGGTTTAATGTATACCGCTGGTTAATTGCTTTTGTCCGGAAATTAGGCCCGTTTATTCGCACCGCTAATGGTGACGGACGGCCGGGGGTGGTTATCAAACCCCAAATTGTTGCAGTCTGGATTTTTTGTTGTTGAAAACAGGTGTTGCAGTCTGTACGAGCCTTGGGTTAGATTTATGGAATATGCGGGGTGAGTCAAAAAAGTATATGCATTTGGCAGAATATACAGTCAAGAAAAATCCTCCAAATTCGACTTACTATGGTTCTTTTTATAGTAGAAAGACCAACTTAGATGTGGACATTTATTTCACTAAAATCGGTCTCATCGTTCTGGGGTTATTGGCGATTTTACTTGGGGGCTGTTTTTGAAAGAGCTTGGAAAAGGACCAGAACTTACAACCATATTTTGCAAGTCTTCAGTTTTAAAATGATGGAAATTGCATCAAACACGTATGAGAAGCTAAGATAAGCCATTCAAATGCGAGGGACACATTTTTTTATCATATGCTTTCTATCCTAGAGGCCGTTTATCCTCATTCTAATAAATCGGATCTGTTCATTTGTGCAGTATGCTTCAAAACCAGGCTGCTCTAAAAACAGGCATAGTTGCAAATTTAAGCCTATCAAAAAGATAATCTATGTAGATAAACATAATTTGGCCTTTCATCTTTTAGCTCTAAAAGAAAATTTGAAGATTCGTATTGTAATCGAATTTTGGTGATTTCTCAAAGGTGTCTACATTTTTTTGGGTCACGAGGTAGAATCCCCCGTAAATTTGATTAGTTTCCATACGTAGTAGTATCATGCACTTATACCTTATGTTGGCTCTGCAATCTCCCCCTTCAAAGAAGACCCGATGATAGCATTATTTAGTGAACCAGGTCTTTTGATGTCGGATGTCCTTGTAGTCGTATCAGACGATATGATTTTGATTTACAATTCTTTTAGAAGACCGCTCACCACGATACAGTAATGGATTTTATTGTTACAGATTTGATAAATGACGAAAAGTAGCCTTTTAATTACCCTGGAATTACACTCAAGATTGATTTCTGTCCTTTGATCCATCAATTTTACGAGTCCTTTGACCTATGAATGAGGTCATATTCAAGTAAAGAAATAACAGACGAGTTGGCATTGATAAACATTTATCGATCGCACGCTTGGAGGTCGGAGATCAGAAGTTATATGGTCAAAAGTATAGCAATGAGTAGAGATTTCAAGGCGTAAAACTGCTAAGAATCTTTTTGGGGATCTGAGAGCATCATCCATATATTATTCACAAGTTCGTCACTGATGTTCGTCCAATTTTAAGAGATCTGCATCTCGCTCGAATCGAAAGAAGGTTAACCCGTCGTTTCTTGGAGCGAAGAGAAGATATTTGTGTAGGAGGAGAAGGTTGATCTTGGTGAGAAGAGTCATAGATAGCCATCTTTTCGTTCTGTTTGTGTTATTATTGTACGGAAGTGCGAAAAGTGGTTGCTAGGTTCTAAAACTTAACTACTACTACTCCGAGTGCAAAGCTGCAAGAAGCTCTAACCCTTGGAGAGCTGTAAAAACCCCACAAGACACTTTAGCCATCCTGCTAACTCGATATGGAAGAATTGAAGCGAGTAACTGCCAAACTGAATGCACCCAAGAGAGTTCCTTTTGGTAATTTATTGCAAGTTATTCGAGGTGAAAAACATCATACAACAAAAGGATACAAGAAGCAGAGACTGGAAAATTTGAGCCGTGAAAAAAAGAAAACTGAATGTACAATTATTACTCAAAAGGACAATGGGAAAATCATTTTGAGGAGGAACAGTTTTGAAGAGTCGCAAAGCAAACCTCGCCTTGTTTCCTGTTACAGTAATATACCAATAAGCAGTCTCGTTACCATTAGCCGTGATATTAATGAGAAAGAGGTTAAAGAACGAGAAGAGAAATGTATAAACAATCGACGGAGCATTATCGACATCAACAACAACAACAATAAGGAAATCAGTCAAAATAGTGGAGCAACAACAACAACGGAAGACGACTATTTGGATGATGAAGAACCTCAGTTTAGGCGGGAAAGACGAGGCGCCATCGCAGAGGTCAGTAAACGTGATCGAAAAGACATTATAAATGCTCTAAGGACAAGATGTGTTGCTAAAAGCCTTACTGTCACTGGATTGATAGAAACTGGACGTTGATAGTAATGACAAAAGGCCAATGAACATTGTTATTATGCTTGGAAAATACTTTCATTTTTAGGAATGTTTATAGCAAAGAACGACGCGTATGCTCAAAGTTTACCTGAAAGTTTCTTTAATAGGATTTTTTTAGCCTAGGTTAGGTGATACAATTTTCACATTATCACTTAACAAATGATACAAATTCTCAAAAACATCTTTTGACAATTCTTTGAAAATCTTAAAAATCGTTCTAATCCTAAAAATTCTTGCAAAATCTTGAAAATCTTTGAAATCTCGAAAAAATTTGACAATCTCAAAAATCTAAAAATCTCAAGATGTCTTAGAAATCTTAAAAAATCTTTTAAAATCTCAGAAAAATTCGCAAAAATCTTTTAAAAATCTGAGAGATGTTAAAAATCCCGAAAAATCATACGCTTTTTTTGGAGCGATTTGCCCCTCGGGCATAGCCTTAAAGCTAGGTAACCTTTGAGGAGCTGAAGATAAATTTGTATTATTTCTGTACAAATATGATTTTTCGTTGCTACTCGGCATGGAAGTAATGTTGATAAAGATAGTTTTAGTTGGTAGATACATAGATGTTATTGTAAATAGTTTTTTAGAGGATTAAGATTTGCTGTGCAATTGTAAAAATATTCCGTGGAAAATATAGTAGCTTTTTCGGAGCTTGTTGTACAAATTAGTGATCGGAAGAAATTAGTTGTTATCCAAACAGACAATATTTACTGTTGTCCTTTCTCTTTATATTATAAACATTGGCAGAAATATTTTTCCGAGGTATTTCCAAACTTGGAATAGAGAATTCGAAATAACCATTTGAGTCATTTGAGTGGTGNCCGCTTGCAAGTGTAGATAAACCACTGCGCAGTAATATAAGTACTATGGCTATTATAAGTTGGCCCTCTAACACTCTAAGGATACAGTTAAGATAAACAACGGATTGGCAGCGAATTGGGGTCATATCTTGCCAAACAAATTGAAACGCAAACAACAAATTTAGCACCCTCTTCTCCTTCATTTGGTTGAGGGATGAACGGTTAATTATCAATAATAGACCTCTTCTCCTTCATCTGGTTGAGGTCACGAGTAAACTCTCTACTACAAGGTATAAACATTAAGGTGCTGGTAATACCCCTTATCCTACAGTTCGGTTGGGGACTGAGTCAGCTAGGAATATAGAGGGTAATATTTACGAGAACCCTACAATGCTATAAAATTATGCCGCCATTTTGTTAGGGCGGCCAATAACGGCTCTAGCAATAATATATATAACTATATGATATGACCCAAGGGTGGGAGGGGGGAAAAAATGATGACTGAAGGAACCTGAAATCAAAGCACGCTGATGAACCATGAGGCGTGCCTACGAGTGTAGGGGTCTGGAACTAGACACTATTGTTATAGGGCGCTGATAAACTGACAGGGGGGAAGGGACCAGAATAAGTAAATATGTCGCCTGTCGTTAAACTGCATTTACTAGCGTAAATGCATGCATTAACGCCATATGCTGGTAGCCGCTTGCAAGTGTAGATAAACCACTGCGCAGTAATATAAGTACTATGACTATTATAAGTTGGCCCTCTAACACTCTAAGGATACAGTTAAGATAAACAACGGATTGGCAGCGAATTGGGGTCATATCTTGCCAAACAAATTGAAACGCAAACAACAAATTTAGCACCCTCTTCTCCTTCATTTGGTTGAGGGATGAACGGTTAATTATCAATAATAGACCTCTTCTCCTTCATCTGGTTGAGGTCACGAGTAAACTCTCTACTACAAGGTATAAACATTAAGGTGCTGGTAATACCCCTTATCCTACAGTTCGGTTGGGGACTGAGTCAGCTAGGAATATAGAGGGTAATATTTACGAGAACCCTACAATGCTATAAAATTATGCCGCCATTTTGTTAGGGCGGCCAATAACGGCTCTAGCAATAATATATATAACTATATGATATGACCCAAGGGTGGGAGGGGGGAAAAAATGATGACTGAAGGAACCTGAAATCAAAGCACGCTGATGAACCATGAGGCGTGCCTACGAGTGTAGGGGTCTGGAACTAGACACTATTGTTATAGGGCGCTGATAAACTGACAGGGGGGAAGGGACCAGAATAAGTAAATATGTCGCCTGTCGTTAAACTGCATTTACTAGCGTAAATGCATGCATTTACGTATATTTTTATCTATATTTTTCATTTCTGTATGAAAGTTAAGTTTGATGAACTTTTAACATGCTTTCATTTTTATGATATCATTCAACATCATAATGATTATGATGCTCTAGCAACAACAACAACAGCGCTAATTGAATTACGATTTTAAATAATCATTGTTTATATGATGAATAACATTTGTGCCAAGTTAGGTGGTCATATCTGATATAACAACTGAAATAACGAGGGGGTGGGGGAATCCGCCCCCCAGGCATTGAGTGTTTCAAAACACCCAGGTTAGATAGGGTTAAGGAAAATTGTTATCTTTATTTCTTTGCAACACATCAAGAATTTGTTGAAAATTTTAAGATACAGCAACCATCCAGATTTCATAACATACTCAAGGTATGTTTCATACATAGTCTTATAGTGGTTTAAGTACATATACTTTGTTTGGTTTAGTAAATGTTCAATAAAAAGTCGAAAACGACTCGAATCCGGTCGCTTGAGGTTGATGGTAAGCATGTTACAGATAATAATGCTGTTGCTCAGACAATGAATGACTTCTTTTGTGATATTGGCAAATCTCTTAGTGACAAAATTCCACAGAAAGCAAACCCTCTCCTTGACGATAAGGTGGAAGTTAACCCTGAAAACCTACAGTTTAAATTACAAGCCTTTGATGTTCCTCGAATAAAAAAGGTTTTTGGTAAATTTAAAACGTCCAAGGGTTTCGGTCCCGATGGCATTGCTAATCATTTCCTTAAGATCGGAATGTCAGTCATTGCAAAATCTCTATGTGACATTTTCAACCTCTCAATTGCCACAGGTGTCTTTCCTGAAAACTGGAAAACTGCAAGGGTTGCCCCAATCTTTAAAAATGGAGAAACAAATGACCGTTCCAACTATAGACCGATTTCTGTACTCCCATTTCTAGCAAGACTCTTTGAAAAGTTGGTTTACAACCAACTGTACGATTATCTGGACAAAAATAAACTTTTGTTCTCTGGTCAATCAGGTTTTAGAGCACTGCATTCCACTGTAACTTGCTTGCTCTCTGGCACAAATGATTGGCATATTAACATAGAGCGCGGAAAATTTACAGGAAATGTTTTCATTGACTTGAAAAAGGCTTTTGATACTGTTGATCATGCTATACTTATTCAAAAGTTATCTAAGTACGGAATTCAAGGTCTTGAACTTCAATGGTTCGAATCGTATCTCAGCAATAGGCATCAATTCACAAAGGTAAATGGAGCGGAATCTAAAATTGGTAGCATCAGCTGTGGCGTTCCGCAAGGCTCTTGCTTAGGTCCGCTACTTTTCCTAATCTATATAAATGATCTGCCGTTCGCCTTAAAAAACTGCAAAGTAACGATGTATGCCGATGATACTAGCATATCCTATTCCTCTAAGAACATCGAGGATCTTACTGAAACGCTTAACAGCGAATTGAAATGTTTGAAAGAATGGCTTCAGGGCAATAAACTTTCTTTGAATGTAATTAAGACTCAGGCAATGGTCATCGGATCTAGACCAAATCTTAAAAAGATCAGTGAAAA